>PVJX010027266.1:0-25025 GCA_004027295.1 Dolichotis patagonum | reverse complement strand
GGGTGACTGAAAAATCACCAGCAGGCCTTTGTGAAAGTAAAAAACAAAGACACAGTCCTTCTTAGGGAACCATGGTTCAGAGAGTTGCAGGTACAAGCAGTGGTCTCCACTGATGTGGCCCTGGGGAGAAAAGTAAAATGATCAGCAACACAACATGCCATTTCCCATCATGACACCTGTGCTTCCGAGTCCATAGAATATCCTTGCCACTGCCCATTGTTCAGTGTCTGAACATGAGACCTTCTACAACCAAGCAAAAGCTTCTAAATCCCTAGAGTCCAAAGCATTACTGAGAGCAAAGCCAGAGTATTGCTACATTGTGCAGAGCTGAGAAAATCTCAAGTGAAGAGCCTGAGAAAAGAGGCACAGCCAGAGGGTGCAGCATACTGTACCCATCTAGAACCTCACAGAATGAGAAGATAGAAGTGGAGGTCGGGTTTATCACAGAGGGAAGGGAGTTGAGCCTGAGAAGGCTGTTAAGAAGTCAGTGAAAACTGGATACTGGGCTAACCACAGTGCAACTTCCTCCCCTCTAACTTAACTGAAGTATCTGATCACAGGACAAAGGCACAAACCTCTACCCATCCATGCCTGAGAAAGCATAATCAAAATCAAACAGAGCACAACAAAAGAGGGAAAGAAGAAGACTCTAGTCCATTCAGCTCCTAAATTCAAGCCACACACTGCAGGAAAGAAAACAGATCATAGGAGGAGAACCAGTTTAGTTCATTGCAAGAGAATGCCGACCTGTGATTAAAGGAAAAGCAAAATAAATCCAAGCAGTACCCCGCTTACCACTCCCAGAAGCACCAGCTAATTCAGTGTTCATGACATACTCTGTCCAACAATCATCCTTTGCTGCCTGAAAGTTGATTATTCCACAAGGCCAAAATTCTGTTGAATGCGATGAGGCCTAGGTACTACAGAGTTTAAGGGCTGAATTACACCTTGTGGTGTCCATAGGTGTTGCAGGAGATTCAGAAAGGAACTGCATAACCTGGGTGCATTGTGCAGTGTTACATTATAGGTATAAAATGGAGCACGTTGTTTTGTTTCATTTTGACTTTTTTAAAGAAGATCTCACCAGGCATCTCAGATTGACCTTTAATTGGCAATACTTCTCTTTAAGCATCCCATGTGCTGGGATTATAGGCATTTACCACCACACTTAGCTACAAAAGAGCAGTGTTTTTTTAAAAAAATAATTTTATTTAAAGAGAAAACAAATCAAAACAGAATAAATGGTATCAACAATGCAGTTTTCCAAGGAAAAAGGGAAAAGTACAACAACAACAAAACCTAAGATATTATTACTTGACAAATTACATACTGACTTCTTGGAAATAGTTGTTCAAATTACAAAGTTAAAACATGTAAAGTAGATATTCAAATAGTGAGACTGTTAACAGTTCTGCTCCATGATCTGAACAAAAACAGCAATATAGTCATCCATCTAACCACTCAAATATACATGCAATTATTTCAAAAGGGTAAAATTAAACAGAACAAAACAGAGCAAAGCAGATCACAAGAAAACAATGTAAGAGACATAAATTTTAAAACTAGACAATCAGCGATATTCACTCTCTATCATATTGACTGTTGTTTTCTTCCAAGTAGTTGTACATATTGTCATATACAGGGAATTCACATGAAACAACCTAGTATGGAATTGATCTGAGCAGGTTGAGGAGGGCATTTCAGGTCTTCAAGACCAGACATTAGGGAAGCCAACAATGGCTGTCATAGCATCTCTCATTCTCCTCAAAACAGGTATCCATACCTTAATTGTGTGTTGAACCTGGACAAGGCAAAGCAGGATAAGATCACTTTGAACAAAAAGTGCTGGTTTTGCTGGACTTCACATCATGACATTATGGAAGCAGCACTGGATACTGTAGTGTCACTTTTTCTTCAAAGTAGTTGTTCATTTCAACATGTCTTATATAGTTGATTCTCATAAACTGTTTATAAGCTCTACACATGTATGTGTATCTACATGTATATCTATCATTTCTGTATTAGCAGGAAAAACAAAACAAAGCAATATTAAATAAAAAAATTCCTAGAAAACCATGAGACAGAAAAGTCACATAAAACCACAATACAACGTGACCTACAATGGTTACCATGATATCTCTGCAGTGTATAAAAACATTAATAAAAATGAAGCATTGGAGACATTATAAGACTTCAAAATCAAGTAATAATCAAACCAGAGTGGGTATCTTAGTGAATCTTGTCATCTTCAGTGTAGTTACCTATATACTTAGACTTGATTCTATCAATCATAACAGATTTGAATAATATCAGTCAATATAAAGTAGTAATCTAACAACCCAGATTCAAATAAGATCAGTCATAATAAGACAGTATAAGTTATAAAGGGCTTCAAATTAATTTGATAAGAAAAATTAGGGATGATTAATATAATATGTCCTCTTATTTTGGGGATAGCTGACCATGTCCTCAAGTCTAGTGTAAGTAGACAAACTGGAACAGCACGTAATCCATCCAAGCAGAGTGGTGAGAATAATGTAAATTTTAAATCTTGTTACCCAATTAACAAAATCCTCTGCCTCTCTTTTTTAGACAATTCCTCCCCTTTCACTCCCATAGGGTGCACTGCTTGTTTTGGGTCCCACTGCCTCCCTATATAGAGCATCACAATGGACCCTATCTCCTGATCTACTCTGCCTGTGTTTCTCTCTGTTAGTATTTTGAGGCCCTCTATACTAGAGATTATAGCCAATCTTCTCTGCCTCATTTCTGCTATTCTATTTTTCTGCCATTGATATTCTATTTTTCTCTTCAACTTCACTGTCTGCCTTGTTCACTGAGGCCTCTCTGCCACTGTTCTTGAAATGCTCGTATTCTTCTTCTCTCTCACTAGAATGTCCTTCAGTATTTTTTATCGGGTTGGACTGGTGGTCACAAATTCTCCTAGTTCCTCTTTGTCATGGAAGAATCTTTTTTTCTCCATTAATTTCTAGAGAGAGTTTTGCAGGATACATCAATCTGAGCTGGAGATTGTTCTCCTTCAGCACTTGAATTACTTTACTCCATGATATTTTTGACCTGATGGTCTGTCTAGAGAAGTCTGCTGTGATTTTTATGGGGTTTTCCTTTATAGGTGATCTGTTACTTTTCTCTGATGGCTTTTAGTATTCTGTTCTTATATTGAATTTCTGGGATCTTGATTATTATGTGTCTGGGTGTAGCTCTGTTTGGGTTGTCGGTGGCTGGAGTTCTGTATGCTTCATATCTCTGTATATCATTTCTTTTTTCTATGCTTGGGAAATTTTCCTTAATAATTTCTGTGAATAGCCTTTGTAATTCCTATGATTTGATTCTTGCTTCTTCATTCACATACTTTATTCTTAAGTTATAGAACCTCTTGTCATCTTCCAGTCTTTGCATTTTTACTGCCTTCTCCTTTGTTATTTTTAAGAGATCTTCCCTTTCATGACCCCACATTGCAAGCCTGTGTTCAATTTTTGGTAGTCTATCTTTTGTTCTTCCAAGCAATTTTGCCAGCTTTCTATGGAGTCTTCAGTTTCCTGATAATCTCTTTGAATCTGCTTCATGAATTGTAGGTTTTTTCTGAATTCTTCATTAAATTTTTCTCTCCTTTTGTGTTCCTCCATTCTTCTGTCTGTGTCTTCTTGAGAGGTGCCCAGCCCTTCTTTTATTAATCTACTTATCTCTTGTTTAATTTGAATTAATATTTCAGTTTTGGTCCTGCTTACAAGGTCCTGAAGATATCTCTTTATGTCCGCAAATGCTGTGTTTGATGTTGCATTTTTGCTGCCCTCAATCTCCTTTGTATTTACCTCTCCTGGATCAATGTTCTCAGGGTTGGGGCCTGGGAATTTTTTTTTTTATTTCACCGTTTTCGTCATGTTTTTGGTTCCTTCCATATAAGTGTACAGTGTAATTCCCAGACCCTTTTCTTGTTGGTTAAGGCTAATGTAGAGGGTGAAGGCTAGGAGCTTTAGACCACTTCAATAGGTTATCAGAGATTAGAGTTCACCCTCAGACAGTGTGTGCTAGCTCCTCCCCTTGGGCCAGTCAACTTTTGCAGGCCTTCACTGCATCAGTGTGCCCTGATCTAAGGAAAGTAATTTCTAGTGACTCACTGGGTCCCCACCAGGGGCGCAGCCTAGTCCAAGCAGATTCTACCAATCTGCTCAGCAAGGGGAGCAACCAGCTGAAGCCACTTCCTTATGGAGTTAGGGCTGTCCTGCTCAAATCCAACATGTCATCCAGTTGGTTTCCCCTTTCCCATGGGAGGGTCTTATTCCCATCACTCACTGCATGTTGATGCCAGTCCCCGAGAACTGCAGGGCTCCCTGACATCCAACTTCAGCGTGGCTGTGGTGGGAATTCATGGTGCCTCTGGATGGGTCATGTGTAGGCTCGGTTCGGGCAAGCTGCATGCAGGGCTGTTCAGCTCCACACTCCAGTGGCTCAATCCAGGCACTTCAGCATGGATCTCTTGTTCAGGTTGGGCAGGAATTCAGGCAGCTCGAAGAGGGTGCCGTGCTTGCTGATCCTAAATTCTCTTATGGTAGCCTCAGGACCTCATATTTGAGCAGTTTTTTGCACTTTATTTTCTTCGTGGGTTGTGAGAGTCCATTTGTCTCTGTTTGGGTCTCTCTAGGCTATTTTGTTCTGGCATTTGAGCTGTCTCTCTCAGAGAGGGTCTCTCTTCTGCTACCTTCCAGTCCGCCATCTTTTTTTTTCCTCTCACAAAAGAGCACTCTTATACATCTGTAGAGATTAGAGGGGCAACTGTCTCTGCAAAACATAATAAGCCTGAAAGTGGTCAGCATCCCCAAGGAGAAAGAATTGCCAAGGTAAGATGTGCTAAATTTAAACAAAAAACAAAACAAAAAAAGCTACCAAACAAAAACCTTGGTTACTGCAATCTGCAAAATCAGACTGTATGTGCTTTTATTCTGAGAGTAACTGATTCCACACAGCAAGTTACACTTGGAAAAGAAATTCAGTGTAACATTCACTGAATTATTAAGCAGAAGATGTTTTGGAAAGGGGGTATTTGTTTCAGACTGAGCCACTGTAAGAATCAGAAGCCACAGAATATCTATACGTCAGTTGCCTGGGTAGGAGATTTCCCAGAGATGCAGACATAGAGAAGATGCTGGCTACCCAAAGACCTCCTGAGACTTTTCAGCTCAGGTCAGGAAGTATGAGGCATTTCACCCTCCATGGTAAGGAACCAGGCTGGTTTCTGGTGAGAGATCAAAAGCACTGTCATCAAGTCCAGTGGACTGCTTATCATCACACCCTTGGCCACTCACATTAGGAACAAAGTTTAGTGGTCTTTCTTTTTCCCATCTGACAAGGTGATCAAGGAGATGATCAAGGAAATGCCTGAATTTGAACAGTTGCCACCTGCTGGGGTGTGCAAAGAGCCTTTAAGGGGCACCTCACATACCCATAGGCCAGAGAGTTTTGCAGAAAGCACAGTGATTTGGAGTGCACAGAGGGACATGAAGCCTTGATGGTGAGGGGTTACTAGAGTTCTAAGGTGGATGCTGTGGGAGGTCGAGGTCTTGAGGTCTGGCTGCCTGCCCAAGCAGAAGAGAGAGTCAGAGCACACTCAGACATCTGGTTCTTTGGCACACTGAGTAGAGCATCCCTGCTAGGGCCCCCCACTCAGAGCCCACCCCACAATGCATCCCTGCCTTCCCTAAACTTATTTCCACCCTTCCTGAAGCTCAATCCCACCCTTCATCTGAGGTCACTTCCGCCCTTCCTCTTCAGTCTATATAGACTCCTGCACTTCCTTAATAAAACTGAATCTGCACAATCAGCCTGATCTATGGAGTCGTCTCTCCATCACCCCTTGCCAGTCCCCCAGAGTCCCAAAAATGCTGCAAGTGGCACCCAAATGTGGGGCAATTGTGCCTCCTCAGACTCAGTAAGTGGCCCCTGCTCTCATCATGGGCCCCGCACTTTGCAAGGAGCAGCACCCACAGGCACAAGCTTTTGCTGCCCTTTTGCAGGCTAGGCAATGCAAAATTACATATTTCACCTTTTCCCATTATTGGGAAATCCTTCTCCCCTTTAATCCCTGGCTCCACACTGCCTAGCTATGGGACACTCAGACTTGGACTCAGCTCCTAAAGCGAGTCCAACCAGTGGAGCAACATGAGGGGAAAGCCTTTACCCTGGGGCTCCAACCTACCTTACTTACCATCCAAGCATGTTTGATGGGCTTGGACAACATCACTGGGGTCAATGCAGAGGCCTTCCTGCTGTTAGTCGATCACACCACTTGCACTGCTGCAGTGCCCATGGGGGGTCCATCCCTTACCTGTGACTTGGAGAAAGATATTTTACTGAGTCAGTGGGATCAGGTAAAATCAAGGGAAGAGAAGGCCTCTATTCTACTGAAAATCTACCCTTCTCTCGAGCCTTTAAAAGCTTCAAAGATGACGCCAAAAGAAGGGTCCCCACCCCGGCCAAGTTCACCACAGAACCTATGCCCTGTCAGACAATGAAAGAGGAATTTGACAGGGAGAACCACCTGCCTACCCGGCAGCACCACCTACTGGTGATGATGGGTCATTACACCCTAAAGATCCATGAAAATCTTACTGTCAGACAAATATAAATAGAAAATCTCAGTCTACCACTACAGAATGGCACGATTATTATGAAGGCTTATGCTGCATTTGGGATAACTGGGCAAAACACTGGGAATGGGAAAAAGAGGTAAATGATGCATTTCCTGTTAATTTAAATCAGAATCCTGCTTGCCCTTTGCACTGGTAACCTCAAGACATACCCCATTAAAGCGCCTCTGGGAGGTAGTCAAGGAGGATGGCATCCAAGAACCTTTTGCCCAACTGCTCCTTGAAACAGTCAGTATCGAACTTAATAGTCCCACTGACTGGAAACAGCTAGCATTTTTAGTAGCGGTCAATACCTAGACAGCCTGGCTCTCTATAAGGATGAATGTGAACACCAATGTGCCCCAAATACAAATGTGGTTATTGCTGGGAGACAGACTGCTGCTCTAAGACTGATAGAGATGACAGCCCTTTAAACTCCAAACAGGGTGACCCTCAGCCTGGCAACAAAAAAGGGACCCAATAAACAACAAATGTTACTCACAGGTATCATTGATATAAAAGATTGCTTCTTTTCCATCTCCCTACACCCTGAAGACCAACCAAAATTTGCCTTTTCTATACCACAAACTAAGCGCAATGCCCTTGTGAGAGATGCCATTGGACAGCCAACCACAGATTTTAAAAGGTTACTTAATAGAAACTGCTGCTTTCTGCTCCTCTCCCTGCTTCTTACAGGCCCCCAGGCAGGGGAGGACACAAAAAGCTCCACTGAGCCTCGAGTTTAGCCCAGAGAAGGAAGGTAAACAAACAATGTTGCTTGTTTCAGTTGCAAGGAAAAAATCAGGGTTATTGTTCAATCTACTCAAAACACAGCTCAAAACTCCCTAGATTATTTTATTGCTCAATTGTTTATTCTTCCCTTGACAAAAATTGGAAAATCTGTAAGTAAAGAAAAGGTACCTAGAGATTTTAAATCTTTTGATACTTATTAGAGAGTTAAGACACAGCTCTGGCCTCCCTAAGCTATTCCGGTTTTTCTTATCACCTGTGCACATGCTTCATAAATCAAGAGTTTACACTGCACTGCTGCTCAGATCCCCAACCACAGTGAGTTGACATGTAGGAGCACCACCTGCATGTCACAAGAGAGCCCAAGGTACCTAAATATAAAATTCAGTTTCTATTTTCTTTACACCATACCACAAAAATTCATTGTAATCTTCAGGTCTAAAAGTAGTTAAATGTGCCCAAAATTTAAATTTCAAAAAAAGGGGGAGATTTCACCTCATCATGGATTTTGTTTGGCAGTATATACCATTTACAATATTTAAATTCTAATACAGATGTAACTACTGGAGCAGAACAATAATACAAGCAAATAAAGTCTAAAAACCATCCGTTAGAAATATCTTCATACTGGATAATAAAACACCCAGTCCAGTGCTACTGTAGGGTCGAGGTAGTCTTGTGATTTTCCAGGAAAAGCTAAATGGCCTATCTGGGTGCCAGTGTGTGCTGGCCAGCTGTAACATGAGCCAAAACCCACAAAATGTGTTGATTCCTCTCAATAAGGTAATGCCCAGTCCTATGACAGTGATTCCTTGCAGACCACACCACAATCAATAGAAAAGGATAAAGCTAGACTTGACCCAAGATGCCCACAAGATGGTAATCACAAATAAAAAAGGTCCAAATAGATGATAGAAGTGCATACTAAGTCCTATAACAAAAATACATTAATTATAGATAAGGTTTTGTCTTTTTCAAATTCTTGTTAAGAGATCTCTGTTAATTGACCTACAACAAATCTGACTAGTATATTTAAACTTGCAAAATGTACAGCTGTAGACAAATTTGTGTAATTAAATTTGGCTAAAATATATTTGAGTTCACTCTGATTGTGTAAGATGTTCATTAGTCTGCCTGTGAATCTGTCTGTTTGTCCAGTCTAAGACTTGGAGAGTTCTCGTGGACACTGACAACTCTGTGTTTGCTTCTACATATTTTGGATATATACAGATTGTCTGTCCATTTGTCTGTTTGTGAACAGCTGTTCTTTTTTATTTTGAGCTCAGCAGTTTTCCTTTTTCCTTTTTCTTTTGCATTTATAGATCATTTACTCAAGATTTATTTGACTTATATAATAACAACACATGCTTCCACCTGGGTTCCCAGTTAGTCACAATGATGCTAAAGTCAGTTATGTAAATGTACTGTACATAGCTGCTTATCATAATCTGAGAGTCTCTCATTGTTCAAAAATAATATGTTAAATGTTATGATTGGAGTTTTCTTAAGAAAAAATTATTATAAAATGATTAAACAAATATCCCTTGGGGTTGGGATTGTTGGATGAGACTTCAGTTGATGAATAAGAAAGTGGCCACCTGGTCAGTTTATACCAGCTCTTGTTCATTGATTGGAGGCTCCAATGATCTCCATAACTTTCTGGGAGGCATCTCAACTGAAGTTATATGACAATGTTATTGTAATATGGTCACATTGGTCATTGTTAAAAAAATAATTATACAAAAGGTTTTTGATTTTAAAAATGCCCATAAAAAAGGTTTTCATAGTGTTATGACAAACGATTGTTGCTAACTTCATAGTGTATGCATATATATGCTTCCAGATATACTGGTTTCCCAAAATGTCAAATAGGACTGTTTATGGTGACAGAATTTTGGTTCAGATTCAGATCCCTGCCTCTCACCAATGCTTATGAGATGTGTATCCCCCTAAATGACAACAAGTTAGGTAAAATCTTCTATGTATTAGATAGGGATGATTAATCAAAAAGGAGTAATTTAATGTCAAGATGAAGATTCAAGTGTGTTACAAAGTGTCATCATGGTTTTTTGTGCTACCACATTGTATAAGATTTGATTTCTACATTTTCTATGTAAAATATGTAATCATTTGCTACTATTCTACAGGTGTGCAACTGTTAGAGCAGCCATGGTTGTTAAAAAAAATCATGGTCCTTGTTACACCAGTGCCTTCTTCATAAATGACTGTTAAACATATAACCTTTCTCTACATCATGGGCTCCCTTACAATCCCCAAAGACAGACCATCATTAAACATACCAATCTTTCGTTAAAAATTTTAATAACTACAGAGGGGAACCTGTGCCCCTGGAGTACACCAAATGAACTACTGTTCATCTAGTTAGTTCATCTAGATGAACTAACTAAATCCTTTATCACTATGAATTTAGCAACAAAATTCATAAAACAAAATTCATAGTGATAAAAAGGGCTATCTCTTATTCACAAACATGGGGGCCCATTACTTGCCCCTCCCACTCCACTTCCTCTGGTGAGAAGGAAGGATCTCCTTAGTCAACAATGGCAAAATGCTGCTCCCCTATTAACCCAGGGTAGAGGATTCCCTTGTCTTTCCAGAAACAGCCTCTCACCCCATGTGGATACCCACACTTGATGTCCAGACCACCATTTCCACTGACCTCAGAGATGGATTGAGTGACACTCCACAACAGTCATCCAGGGGTATACCAACTCGGTGCAGGAGGAGGTGCATCCCTAGCACCACCACCACCCCTCCACCACATGGGGAGCCAGTAAAGTGTGCTGCAGCCAAGCCTGAAATCTCCTCCCTATTCTGCCCAGGCTACTGCTGAGATGTCACTGCAGGAGCCACCACTGCTCTCTCCCTCACTCGATCAACAGTGACTACCCAAGCTCTCAATAACCTATCCAGCTCCACCACTGAGACCTTTCAAGTGCAGCAACAAATAAACTCCTACACACACATGGCTCTCTTAAACCTTCAGCAACAAATAGATCTTCTAGACACATAACTACAATATCTGTGGTGTGTCACTACAATGGTCTGTGATCAACAATAGGCTTCTGTGGTGCTTTGCATTACTCCAAAACCTGCCAACCTGTTAGCTGCACATCTTTCACTTCATGACTGGATTTTGAGTCCATACAACAGCACCTACTGGAACTTGTCTCTACAGCTTACCAACCAAATACAGATAATTGACTCCATCCAAATGCCCGTGCTGACTGATACTGTCCTCACTGACCACTTACATAACGTATAACGTACAACGCTTCTTTTTGCCCTCTAATCTCATCACTCTGGGACTCCTAGGATTACTGAGATTAATTGGTTTTTATGTCTTATGGATGTTATGCACCCGGGTCCACACCCTACATTCTCAACAAGCCATGATGGCCTCCATACAATTGGAATTAATAAAAAAGAGGGGGAATTCTTGGGAGGTCAAGGTCCTGAGGTGTGGCTGGCTGCCCTGGCAGAAGAGACAGTCAGAGCACACTCAGACATCCCTCTATTTGGCACACTGAGTAGAGCATCCCTGCCAGGACCACACCCCTCGAAACCTGCCCCACAGTGCATCCCTGCCTTTCCTAAGCCTACTTCCACCCTTCCTGAAGCTCAATCCCACCCTTCCTCTGAGCTCACTTCTACCCTTCCTCTTCAGTCTATATAGATTCCTGCACTTCTGTAAAAAATCAGATCTGTGCCATCAGCCTGATCTCTGGAGTTGTCTCTCCATCACCCCTTGCCAGTCCCCTGCTGCCCCCAAAAGGATGCAGGACACCATTGACTGACTATGTCAAGCAGGAAAGGCACAGAGGAACACAAAATTCACATTCAAAAAATATAAAAATGAAAGCAAAACAGAACTTGTAGTAACTCACTCTGCCATCCCATATGTCAAGAATTTCAGTAATGTAAATCACAGAAAGAAAATAATGGTTCAAAGAAACAAAATTTTTGATCAATTTCTCTTTCTCTTTGCAAGAGTCTAGAAACTTTTCTTTTTTAATTTCCTTTTTGTCTTTTCAGTTACTTTTATTGAAATCTATTTTTTACTTCTTAATTGCATCCTTTATCACACTTTTTTTCATCCTTATCATCTTCCTTTTCTGTGTTTTTAAAATTTTGCTTTTTTCTTTTCCACTTCCCCACCTCCTCCATTATTAATATTGCTATTAGGCTTTATTAATCTTTAGATATTGAGTTGAAACTATTCTATTGTTATCTAGTTATTTTCTATTTTTAATGGTAATATAGTTGTTTCATTTAGTGTATAATTATCTTATGTCACTAATTGGTATACAGTTCTGTATACATTATTATTATTCTACATCTATTTACATTTAAGGATGACATAGTGGTACTTTATTTATTCTTATATTACACCAATATCCAGTTTCTCTTTGAGTCTATTGTTACAGATTTCTTTCCTGTTTTTTGTTATCTTATTGTTGCCCTGATTAGAGTATTAGTATCTACCAAAATCTGCTTTAGCTTGTGCCATCAACACTACTGTGGTTTATCTCTAAGACAATGGCATTAAGACAATCACACCACACTATTTCCTCCCCAAATTAAAAGAAGTGATCAAATGTTGACGTAATCAAGTTCCATGGTTAGCCATTCCAAGAGCACATCACTGGGAAGATAATACTGACTAAAAGATCTACATATTAGCAATACAACCTTTCCACACTTAGCAATCCTCAACCATTACTCTGCACACACACATGCATGTGCATGCACACATACACTCACACAGTGTTAAACATGGGCAAATAGAGCAACACAATGTCTCATAAAAGCCCAAAGCCCCAATCTCATCCACAGGGAATCCAAAAGGAGAAAAATTTAAAGGTAAACAGTTCAATTATACCAAAAATATATGAGGAAACAAAAAGAGATTGATAATGTGTTGGTGAGATCAAAGATGACACATCTAATCATATTATGGGTGTAACAAAAAAAATTGATCCTAAACAAGACGTGAAAAAAACTTAGGTGAAGAACAAAATATGTTACAATACATAAATGACTAGTCTAGCAAAACTAATGATCCATGAAAATGTACTGAACAGAAATCCATGAGAGTTTTTAAAGATATACTGAGAGTGTTCACAGCAGAAGTCATAAATTTCAGAAGAACAAGCTGGGGCTCATGCATGTGAACATACACTCAGGAATATCTTAAAAAACAAGAGACCAAGGAAAATAGATCAAACCTATTAGATATTGCAAAGAATAGTAATCTATAATTAATTGGAATAAGTGAAAAATTGGAAGACTGTATGAAGAAGATAATAGTAGTTTACAGAAATGATACAAGGAATGTGTTCATGTATAGAATTCAAAATATATGTAAATATGGTATACTGAACCCCTAAATAGCCACATTGAGAAAAGAACCTCTCCGCAACATGTTACACTGAAATTCCAAAAGGGTAACCCAAGAGTCAAATCTTAAAAGCTGTAGGCAAAGCAACAAGTCAAATGTAAAAGCAAATATATTGTAATTAAATTCCTAATCTATGTGAAATTTAAAGTTCACAACATCATGAAGCAAAGAGTTACAAGCCCTAAAGGCAAACAATTTCCAATCCAGTTTAATATGTCCACAAAACTACCTTTCATAGTTAATGTACAAATAGGGTGTTTCTTTGAAAATGACCACCTTTTTTGAAGAGTAGAATATATTTATTGGGAGAAAGAAAGCTTCTGTCTGAAGAGCGACAAAAGGTGTCCCTAGTGGGCTGCCAAAGACTGTGTCTTTTCCATGGACTTTTATAGAGTAAAACCATGGGTTATAGGTGAGGGAAGACTGGGAGCTCAGAAGGCAGATCTGAATAAGATGGGACATAACTATAATTATCCAATAAGATCAATAGTTCTGGTAAAAATGATTCCATTAGGGACAAATGGGGAAGCAAGTTACATAGAAAAATGGGCATTCTGAGAGAGTAGTGACTCATTCCTGGGGGTATCAGCACTATTTAGGCTATCAATCTTCAGGATATGGGTGCATTTTTGTGGTCTTTTGTCTTCAGGCCTGGTCCACAGCAGGAAGCATCAGCTTCCTCGGCAGTTCCAGGTGTCTTCACTGGCTCTATTGAGGAACTAGTCCTATCTCACTGCCTATAATATTTCTGACTAAGACATCTGCATGCTACAATTCTCCTTCTGAAGAAGTAACACAAACTGCCATGAGGGGAAAGGGGCAATGACCGATTGCAAAATTCTTCAAGCTGTACAGGTCTCAGTTATGGAATATCAGTTAGAGGTATTGCTACAGAGATCATGTCTAGAGGACCTCGATAGATACCAAGCTTTTTCATCTTAGGTATGTGCACAGCTTTACTCTCAGTATTCCACTTTGGCTTTAGGGGGTAAGTAGGCCATGCCTTTCTGCAGAGAAATATCAATGGACTCATTTTTTACATGAAAGGTTTGAACATCTTCCAGTGCTTGAGAATGAATTCCAGAGGAGTGAGGGACTTTGGCATTGTGTTGCCCAAGTCTCCATGCAGTGATCTTGTTGGAAGCCCTCCAAATGATATAGGAAAATTAAACTCACAACCTACTATGTCCGCAAGCTCATGATCTCTAAAACTAAAGAATGAATTTTAGGAACAACAGAGGTGAAGAGTAGAATATCTTTATTGGGAGAAAAACAGATTCTGTTGGAAGAGAGACATAAGGGGTCCCAAGCGGGTCACCCAACAATGACCACCTTAATAAATTCATGACCACCAATCCAACATACCAAAAATGCCCAAGCTATGGGAATGGCTTATATGTGGTTGTCCCTCAGAACTCCATGCACTCATAGTTGGGGCTTTTCAAGGTCACTGCATCTGGGTGGGTGAATATGAATTAAGGGTGCATGACTTATTATTATTCCACAGATTGGCTTAGCACAGTTTATATGTGGATAATGGGAAGTCCACAATGCTATGACTGGTACCAATTAATATGCTTGTAGTCTGAATACAATAAAGGAAAAATTAGAAGGCAAGCTGATTTCTTTTTTCCTAACCAAACATGGACTATATATCCTCAGCAATGATGCAATGATAAGACCAACTCAAGCACTTTCTGTAATGATTCTCAAGTGAATGATGTCAACTCCCAAGTGAAAGCACACTGATTGTCAGATTGGACTAAACAAAAGCAAAAACTAATTATGCACTACATACAAGAAACCCATTTAATGCAAAATTAAATAAGAAAATTTCAGACTAAAAATTTTACAAAACAAAAAGGAGCAGAAAAGAACAAAAAGGCACAGTGTTTTAGTTAAGGTTATGAGTTAAGAGGAAAATAAAATATTTATAAATATTGATGCACAAAGTATTCGTGTGCTGAACTCATAAAACAAACATCCCTGGACATAAAATCAGATACACATCCACACATTTATAGTGGGGAACTTTAATGCCCCACTGTTACAAATAAACAGATGAACTAGACAAGAAATGAACAAATAAATATTGGAGTTGAACCACACCTTCTAACAAGTAGATATAATAGAGTATCTACTGAGTCCTCCACCCAAAGTGGAAGAGAGCTTCTTCCCATCAATATGTGAAACTTTCTCAAAAATAGATCTCATATTATCCAAAGAAGCATGCTTAAAGTAATATGAAATAACTGAAAAATTTCTGTGCACATTATCAGACCACAGTGCAATAAAACTAGAAATCAATGGCAAAGGAAACAAGAAATTAAGCAAATACATAGAAATTAAACAGTGCTTTCTTGAATCACTGAGTCACACAACAAATCAAAGAAGGTATTATGACAGTTTATAAGCTCAAATGACCACATTAAAACATACCACAGCCTACGGGACTCAATAAAAGTAATTTTAATAGGGAAGCTCATAAACATGAATGTTCACATGAAAAAAATAGTGTTATACCTTGTATCTAATACTAGTACTTGAGGTTTTCTGAGCTGGTTGGATCCAGGTGATGTGGCACTGCAATTAAGGTTGTGTGGGACTAAATTAGTCCACATATAGGAATTATTGTAGTTCCAGATGTGACTGAATGGATTTACTGAAGACAGAAGCTTTCCTGAGTGTACGTGACCCCCCCAAAAAAGGCTTGTATCATTGATGGAATAAAAGAGAAAGACAAGCTGTTCATTGCTGCCTTCTTCCTGCTACACCATGAACTGTTTTTCCTTTATGGTATTTCTCTTCCATCACACTGTGTTGTGGAATCAGCTGACCACAGACTGAAACCTCCACAAACTGTGAACTGAAGTAAATCTTTCCTCCTTTAACTTTGGGCATCAGGCATTTTGTCTTAGCAGTAAAAAATAACCACAGAGCAAGTTGAAATAAATAACCTAATGATAGACCTCATGATCCAAGAAAACCTTGAACATTCCAAATGCAAAGCTAGTTTAAGAATGAAATTTTCAAGTTAAGTTCAGACATTACTGAATTTGAGACAAATATAAAAAGTATAATGAACTAAAAGCTGTTTTTTCAAAGAATTATCAAAATGAAGCCACTTGTACCAAAAATGGAGGAAAGGCACAAATCAATACAATTAAAAATGAAAAAAGTGAAATCGCAATTAACTCTGCTAAAATCCAGATTATCAGAAACTACTTTGAAAACGTAGTTCAATAAATTGGAGGATCTAGATGAAATGGATAGATTTCTAAATCCATGTGTACTGCCAATGTGAACCACAGAAAATAAAAACCCTGAACAATACAGTAATATTCAAACAAACTCAGGCTGTAATTTAAAAACCTAATAACTAAAATAAGACAGAGACTCAACTGATTTACCAACAAATTCTACAACTCTAGAGAAGACCAAATGTTGATATTCCTCAGGCTCTTTTTTTTTCTTAACTCTAAAAAAGCAAAACAGAAAACATGGACAGAGAGGATACAGAAATTTAAAATTAGTAGGAAATTAGCTTTAATTAATATATAGCATATTACTGTCTTAAAGTAGTTGTTCAAGTTACAAGATTAAGGATAAAAAAATGTGATCAAGCAACCAAACAATGAGAGCACAAACTCTTCTTTGGATGAACTAACAGAGATTAGTAAGTAGTAAAACTGAAACAAAAAAAGTACTGCCTAGCTCATTTCTGCATCCAGATAGTGTTCTTTCCTTCTCTTGGTTTTTTATGTGTTCTCAGGTTGTTACATCTGAAATTTGACTTTCTGCCAGCAAACTCTCTAAGTAGCCATGTCTGTACTGAAGCAGCAGAAGAGCAAATTAACTCTGTAACTGTAACCTAAGAATATACAATTCATATGAAGTAGTATAAGCATTTCAATTAAATAAAAATACCCACACAAATAGGATCCAAAACCAATTTTTGTTTCCCTAGGCCAGTAATTACCCTATTCCAATCTTGGCTGGTCCCCATGACTCAAAAATCTCTAAAACAGGTCTTATGTGACATCTGTGATCCACATTTCTACACCTCCAACTCCCCCCAACCAAAATGGAGGTTTCTTATGTACCCTGAATTACTCCTCTGTGCGTGTAACTTCCATCAAGGACATGTCTCAGTCACAACCCCCAAAATGTCCAGACCAGCCAGAGGGAGTACCTATCATCCAGATGTTTCCATCTTGATTCACCTATAAGGTTTCCTGGTCTCAACAGGTGCCTGTTTCATTGCCCTTGTGTTAGTTTCAGTCTTTAGATTTCAGAGGCAGTAAACCAAAGCTTCAATAAGTTTGGCTTTCCTGAAAATCTATATGAACAGTTTCTCATGTAAATCATAAAAAGATAAATCTCTGAAAATATAAGTAAGATATCTGAGTGGCACAATATTAGAGAAGATATAAAGATGAAAAATAGGCTTGTGATTATTATACTCCCATTACTTTAATTAGAAAACCTTAAATTAAATAACAACAAGAAGCCACAAAGTGCTTTGCCTTATGAACTCCATCCTCATATGCCATTACCAGCCCTGTAACCTGCTGAGCAGCACAAACTTGCATTCCTTGCTGTGGGAGCTCAAGTTGACAAAACTGCTTAGAAGACAAGGTGGCAGCTTTTTGAAAAGCTGGACCTCACTAAGACGCACAACCCTGGGAAGAACGTGCTGCAGGTGCTTATGCAACAGATTTAAAGAAGAACAGAGTGAAGGATGGAAGTTCAGGTAGATAGATGGGTACTTAGGGACAGTTCCATATGAACAAGAATCTCTGGTGTGCTATTGTACATTAGGGCAAATACAGGTAATAGGACCACACTGTGGATTTCCCAAAGCTAGCAGAAGAGAATTTGAATGATTTTATCATAAAATGATAAGTATTTATCCTAATTTAAACACACCACAAGGTTCACGTGTATCAAAACATGATTATACCCTTAAGGGGAAGGTTTCCTTAACAGTATGAATCAAAACATTCAAACTGATAAATTTGTAATTTTATTAGCTGAGCTCAGCGACCATGTCTCAGAGTCAAAACCAGAAGTGCTGAACTGGAAAGTTATAGATGTTTTAAACCATAAAATCACAAAATGCCTGTTGGAAACAATTTAGCTAGAATCTTACATTAATTTTTGGTCAACACCTGTGTCCTATTTCTTTGTTGCCCAGGTAAATTTTTTCTCTTGTGGCTGCAGCTCATTCTGCTTTTCTCATGTGACTTGTACCTTGAGAATTTTTTCACACTTCTGGGTCAAAAACAAGGCACAAGATAGTGTTAGTTATGTCAAGCTACAATAAAGGCAGAAACAAACTCCATGATATTAAGTACCAGTGAACATGAAACTAAAATACAAAAAATAAAATATAAAGTGAATTCAAAAAACATTTTCATGAAATTATTTATCTTTGCTTTTTTCATAAGTGCTCCATGCTGTAGAAATAGCTGTTATTCAATATATGAGAGGATAAAGAAATGTGGCACAAGCACAGGGTAGAATATTCCCTACAGGGATTTTACTGTTTGTTTTAAATATACTTCAATTTTACACTCTGAAATAGCTTCATTTCTTGCACTCAAGTTTCTGGTTTTCCTAAATTGTACAAAGATCCTTCACTCCTTTATCCACCTTCCTTCTCTTGATATTGTGCTACCACTTGAAGAAGTAAAATCACTCCTACTGTCTGAGTATAATTACACACAGATTATTCCAGATCCCTCTACTCCCTGAATGTCTTTTCTATTCAAATCATTTTCCTTCTCTTCTCTTGCTCCCCAGAGTTAGTGGGGAGACTTCTCTCACAAGTCCTGACAATAGCAGAGTGTCCATATTTTGGGGCACATCACAAAGAGCCAAAGGAAAAAATAGATGTGCTGTTAGGACTGCACTTTTGGTCATCATCAAGCCAGCTGGCCTCTTATTTCTCAGATGCACTTATGAGTAAGAGACATCATTTCTAATTCACACACTTGTCAATTTGAACAGAATCTGTTTTGAATGAATGCTTCACCCTTCCCTGTCTGCAGTGCACTCTCTGTGCTGCATGGAGGTCAAGGCTGCCCTCCTTCTGTCAGCCTCACCCCTCAAGCCTCCATAATACCAGAGACCCTCAGTCCAAATACATCAGCCATGCCCGCTACCATGCTGTCACTGGCTATCACCTGCCCTAAGATTTGATGCATGGTATTCTCAGATGTGAACCTCTATTACCAGGATCCTCTTAAAATGCTGGAGGGCATAAGGTCATTATCTTGGATCAGAGCGAGCACAGTATTCCCTTGTGCAGATAGAAACACTGGAGACGATATCAATATGAATTGTGACTAACATGGATGACACAGGTACATGCAAGTGGGCCAAGATAGAGACTACAGCAGCAACAGGAACATCACCTTCCTAAAGGGGTTCTCCAGAAATTAGTATTAAAGCCACAGATGCTGGGCTCATAGATGGCAAAAGGAAACTCGCAATATTTTCTTTACATGATCATCATATACAACACCACTCCACGTAAAGCCACAAAACAGAGAACATATCTGCCATGCTGAATCCCACACCAGCAGTGCCAACTTCAGCACCTCGCAACACCCTATGTCAGGTGTGCGGATTCCTTGTTGTCCCAGCTCAGCCTCTTTTACAGCCCCTGAGACACACAAGCCATGCAAGTCATTTTAGGTGCTGGCAGATGAAATCTTTGTCATCAGCAGGGTGAGGGTGGAGGTCTCCGTCCTGAAGGCCACATGGTGATGCTATGGTCCCTTCTCTGTGTAATGGCAGCTCCACTTGGTGAGAGTTCTGGGGGGTCTAGTTGTACGTGGGGGCCTGAATATGTGAAGGGAAAGACTCACCATGCCCCCCCATCCTCAGGTGTGCTGTTTGATCTGATGATTCAACAATCAGGAACCAGCCTGTTGAAGCCTGAGGAGACACTGTCCTTCACCCTCACTGTCACTGGGGGCTCTGTCACTAGTAGTTACTACTGGAGTTGGAGCCACCAGCCTCCTGGAAAGCTCTACAGTTGTTGGGTTACTGACTGGACAAACTACAACCCTGCCTTCCTACACAACATTTGCATCACTGCTGATACAGCCAATAACAAGTTCTCCCTGCAGCCAAACTCTGTGTCCTATGAGGACAGGGTCATGTATTATTGTGCAAGACCACAGGTGAGAACAGTGAGAGCTCAGGCATAAACCTCCCTGAAGTTTCATATGAGACCACCAGGGGGAACCCCTGTCCACTGAGCTCAGAACTCATCACCTGTGACAAATACAAGCCCACAGAGCACTAGGTAGATCCCACTACCAATCAGAGGCAAGGCTGACACTCACTACTCTTCAAGACATTCCTAGCTATGTCACCCACACTCTCTCCAATCTGTCACTTAGCTACTTGAAGGAATCACTTCTTACACTTTTTTACTTTTCTTATTTTTTTAAATTTTATTTAAAGAGAAAAAAAAGCAAAACATAAAAAAGGGAAGTAATGGTACAAAATTACAAAATAAAATATAATAAAACAAACACAAAGAAATCACTAGTTGACAAATTACATACTGTCATCTTAGAAATAGTGTTCAAGTTACAAAATTAAAACACACAAAGTGGACATTCAAACAGTGAGACTGCAAAGAGTTCTGCAAATAGTTCAACAATCTGACAAAAACTTAGTAATAGACCCGAAAGGAACCTTCTGGAGACTGGCATCTCTGGCTGGTCTGTTTGGGACTGGGAACTTCTCAGAGACCGGCATCTCAGCCTGGTCTGTTTGGGACTGGGAATATCGTGGAGACAAGCAGTTTGGTCCAGGCTGCTTGGAACTGGAAACATTGTGTGGACCAGTGGCAGAGGGCCTGAGGTGCCTGGGACTACCACTGCTGGGTCCCTCCTTCCCCAGGAACATCTAGGAAGCCTACCACAGGCCTGAGCTACCTGGGACCACATCTTCTGGACCCGGCCTTGCACCAGGAACATTGGCCTACAGTGGACTACCATGCTGGCCTGATGAGAGTTTCAGGAACCCCTCACCCAAACAGAAGACCTCATCAGGCTTCAATCACTGTGGCACGGTAGGAGGAATTCAGGAGACTGGATCTCCTCTTCATTGTTGTAACCAGCAATTTGAAAAACATCAACCACACAGTAGAACCCTGAAACACACACTGCAGAAAATTGTGTCTGTTGGAATACAAAGACCAGAAATGCACCCAAATGGGAAAATGACTAAACAAAAAGGCAAAAATGGAATCCCAAATATCTAGTCCATCAGGGGCAACTGTAGGAGGTAATGAAATAAAGGACCCCAAAATTCATACACCAGAAATCTCTGAAAATATAAGAAATGTAGTAAAAAGTCCATGAGGCTATAGTGGAAATCAAATTAGAAATAATGTCTTATGTAAAGACAAAAGTAAAAATTTTAGTAAATGAGCTGCCCAACATAGCTAGAGAAGAAATAGATAAGAAACTACAGGAGCATGGGAAATTGATTGAAACTTTGAATGAACAATGCAGAAGACAAGCAGAATCTATGAAACAAATTGAAAGAGATATGCAAAAAACAAAAAATTGCATTGAAAGCCTGCAAAGCCATTAAAATGAAGATGAGGATAGAATTTCAGACACTGAGGACAGGACTGCAGATAGAGATCTTGAAAGGATAGAACTTATAAAAACAGCAAAGCAGCATGAAGTGACAATCCAACAGCTAAAAGATGATGCCAGGAGAAACAATTTTAGAGTAATAGACATTAGTGAGAAGGCAGGAGACAATGCAAAGGCTATAACCAAGCTGCTCACAGAAATGGTGGCAGAAAATTTCCCAAACATGGTGGAAAAATTAGATATACAAATAAGTGAGACATATAGAATGCCACACAGTCATAACCAACATAAACCTACACGCAGACATATAATTATAAAGATCTCAGTAATACAACATAAAAACAGAATACTAAAAGCTGTTAGAGAAAAGACACAGCTCATCTATCAAGGATATCCTATTAGAATCAGAGCAGACTTCTCAGCAAAAACCTTCAGGTTAAGATGAGCTTGGAGTGAAGTATTTCAAGTCCTAAATGAAAACAACTTTCAACACAGAATGACATACCCATAAAAACTGTCTTTCAAATTTAATGGAGAAACAAGATACTTCCATGACAAAGAACAATGAAAGAAATTCATATCCACCAAAGCAACCTTTGAAAGAATGTTGAAGGATATTCTAGATAGAGATAAAAATGACCACAATCTCCAGAACAACAACAGAAAGAAATCAACAGGCTGGACAAAAAGGAAACAAGGGAGAAAGGCAGAAAACTAAAAACAGTAACACAACATGGCAAAGTCAACCCAGTACATATCAGTGATATCCATAAATGTAAATGGGCTCAATTCACATATCAAAAGAAACAGGTTAAAAGAATGGATCAAGAAACAGGATCCCACAATATGCTGTATACAAGATATGCATCTGACTAAAAAAAAATTAGATTAAAAGTCAAATGATGGAAAACAGTATTCCATGCAACAAGAACCCTTAAAAAAGCAGGGGTAACTATTCTATTTGCAGAAAATGTGAACTTCAAACCTAAAATGATTAAAAGAGACAAAGAAGGTCACTACATACTTGTAAGTGGAAATATTCAAGAGGAAGAACTAACCATTATAAATATATATGCACCAAACACAGGAGCAGCCAACTATATAAGACAGATACTAAAGGACATGAAAAACAAAATACACAAGAACACAAATATTACACGTGACCTTAACAGCCCAGTGTTGCAGAGAGATAGATCAACTAGGCAAAAAATTGGCAAAGAAATAATAGAACTGAATCATACATGGGAGCAATTGGACTTAGTACATGTTTACAGAGTGTCCCAGGAAACCACATCTGAATACACATTCCTCTCAGCTGCCTAATGGACATTCTACAAAATAGACCAAATATTATCCTATAAAGCATTTTTAACTAAACGCAAAGGTATTGAGATTGTCCCATGCATACTATCTGACAATAGTGCACTGAAATTGAAAATTAATGGCAAAAGAAACTGCAAAACTGGCATAAGTATATGGAAATTAAATGACAACTTTCTGAACAACCAGTGGGCTACAGATGAAATTAAAGAATAAAAAAGCAATACCTACAATTCAATGAAAATGCAGAAACAACCTATTGTAATCTGTGGGATGCAATGAAAGTGGTCTTAAGAGGGAAATGCGTAGCAATAAATTGCCCTATCGAGAAAATAGAATGAGCACAAACAAACAATCTAATGGTGCATGTCAGTCTTCTAGAAAAAGATGAGCAAGTTAAATCTAAAGCTCATAGAAGAGAGGAAATTGTAAACATTAGAGCAGAAATCAATGCAATTGAAGCTAAAAACATAATACAAAGAATTAATGTATCAAAAAGATGTTTTTTGAGAGAATAAAAAAACTGACAAACCTCTAGCTAACCTAATAATGAAAAAGAAAGAAAAAACCCAAATTCATGCAATAAGGATCGAAAAGGGGAAAATTACTACAGATCCCATGAAAATTCAAAAGATCATAAACACCTTCTTTGAAAATCTCTACTCACATAGAGAAGAAAACACAGAAGAAATGGACAGATTTCTAGAAACATATGAACAACCAAAGCTCAAGCAAGAAGACATAGCAATTTTAATAACCCAATATCAGCTATTAAAATTGAAAATATAATAAAAAACTTACCACAAAGAAAAGCACAGGTCCTGATGGATTCACAGCTGAATTCTATAAGAAATTTATAGAATACTTGATGCCAATATTCCTTAAACTCTTCAATGAAATTTAAAAGAAAGCAATCCTCCATAAATTATTCCTGGAGACAAGAATTACTCTGATACAAAAATGAGAGAGAGACCCAACCAAAAAGGAGAACTATAGGCCAATCTCAGTGATGAACATAGATGCAAAGATTCTCAATAAAATACTAGAAAATAGAATGCAGCATATCATCAAGAAGATTATGCATCATGACCAAGTGGGGTTCATTCCACGAATGCAGGGATGGTTTAACATACACAAATCAATAAATGTGATACACCACATCAACAGAATGAAAAATAAAAACCATATGGGCATCTCAAAAGATGCAGTAAAAGCTTTTGATAAGGTCCAACACTTGTTCATGATAAAAACCCTTCAGAAACTCGTAATACACTGTGTCTAACTCAACCTTATAAAGGCCGTCTGTGGAAAACCAACAGCCAATATTATACTAAATGGAGAAAAACTGAAAGCTTTCACTTTAAAATAAGGAACAAGACAAGGATGTCCACTCTCACCACTCCTATTCAATATAGTTCTGGAAACACTAGCCAGGGCAATCAGACAAGAGAAAGAAATAAAAGGAATAAAGATAGGAAAGGAAGAAGTTAAGTTATCACTATTTGCAGATGACACGATACGCTATATAGAAGACCCAAAAAATTCCATTAAAAGACTACTAGAGGTAATAAACAAATTCAGCAGTGTAGCTGGATACAAGTTCAATGCTCAAAAATCAATAGCATTCCTGTACACAAACAAGAACCTCACTGAGAGAGAAATTATGGAATTATCACCCTTCACAATAACATCAAAAACAATGAAATATTTAGGAATCAACCTAACTAAAAATGTAAAAGACATATATGCTGAAAATTATACTACACTAAAAAAGGAAATTCAATAGGATATTAGAAAATGGAAAGATGTCCCATGCTCTTGGATGGGAAGGACCAACATTGTGAAAATGGCCATACTCGCAAAACTGTTATACAGATTTAATGCAATCCAATCAAAACACCATTGACATAACTCACAGATCTAGAGAAAATACTTCTAAAAATCATTTCGAAACAGAAGACACCTAGAATAGCAAAGCCAATTCTGGGCAATAAAGGCAAGGCAGGAGGCATCTCAATTCCTGACTTGAAACTGTACTACAAAGACACAGTGATAAAATCAGCATGATACTGGCAAAGAAATAGACCTGAGGATCAATGGAGCAGATTAGATGACACAAATATAGGTACAAAGACACTCAGCCAGCAGATATTTGACAAAGGGGTTAAACATGTTCACTGGAGGAAGGATAACCTATTTAATAAATGTTGTTGGAAAAATTGGCTCTCCACATGCAGAAGACTGAAACTAGATCCATGC
>PVJX010027265.1:0-25041 GCA_004027295.1 Dolichotis patagonum | reverse complement strand
TATATATACACAAATTTTTGGCCCAGTGACCAAAAGTAGACACAGTCTTCATATTGAAAATAACTGCTTATATGTAATTTAAAACCAGCAATAAAATACAATAAATGACAAAGTACCTAACATTAAAGGCAAACTAAATACATTATTAAATATTTATAGAGCTTTTATTTAACATTGTTTTTGAAAGTAATACCCAAGACAATTAAGTGTAATAAATGTTAGGTATAAAAATCAGAAAGAATTTTATTGATGGAATCTTAGATATGAGAAAAATATTAGAGTTAGGTTTATTCTTGTAGCGCTGTCTTAAAAGATATCATAGAAGAGTTTAGTATAAAAGATATATGTTTATTTCTTCATTTTTGTGAAGATTATCCAAGGTCAATTCATCAGCAGGTTATTCCTTCTGAAGAGGGGCCTCTGTTGCATGCTTATGGATGGCTTTTCTACCAGAGTTGCCTTATGGGCTTCACTAGGGGTCTATGACCTAGTCTTTGTTTATAAAAATGCCAGTTATATGGGATTCTATACACTTGTATTAGTTTATTTTACTTAATCACCTCTTTAAATATCCTAGCTCCAGTCACAATTTGAAGTAGAATTAAAATCTATGATGTTTAGGGGACATAATTTAGCCCATTACAGAATTTTATAATTTCAGTGGAGACATAGCTTAAAATTTATGTAAAAAATTCAAATTTTCTAATATCAAACAATAAATGGTTAAAAATACAATCTAGGAGAGACCACATCTAGGAAAAAGTGTAGTGGAAGCTTCGGCCAGCATGGTAGAACTGGCCCTAGATTTCCACTTTAGACACTAGAGAAGCATCATGGGACTTTGAAAGAAAGCAATGTTTTATTTTCTTTTTGGGAAGGAATAGGTTGTACTCTAAAACATATTTACTTTTACTCTCCAGTCTAGGATCCTATACAAAATGATATTAGTCCTCACACTTTTCCAGTATTAACTTATACTGAGCAAGTGATTTGAGAAATTATTTTAAATAGTGTCTTTGCAATTGACAGGTATCAGTATTTGTATAAAAGTCAAATTACCTTTAATTTTGCACTGTCTTAGCTTTCTCTTGGGGGAATCTACATATAAGCTAAAATAAGAAATCGGAAAGCACCTAGTAATGCAAGCTAAGTTGTAGAATAAATTCATATATATGGCATCCAGAAAGTGAAAAACAATTGCTTCTCTTTATTTATTTCTTCTGTTTCTGTGTACATTTAAAGTCGCCTCCCTGGTACATTAGAAGAAGCACATGCATTGCTGTGCCAATCACTAGTGAAACTCATGGAGGGTTTTCATTGTTAAACTCCATGGCTTCCCAGGCTTTATTTTTCCTCTGTTGCCCTAAATATCTGACTTGGTTTGCATTCCTTCAAGAACACCTATCAGTCACACTGGCCTTTCAGAAATTTCTCTGCTGTCTATTGCGGTAAGTAAAACTCAAACTTCAACTCACCCAAAATCTCACTGCCTTGAAGATAATCATTCCAGGACATTTTATTTAAGCTCTTCACTATTGATTACTAAAGCGAAAGGCAGACAGGGCGACAGCCGAGGCACAGAACGTGGTTTTTATTTTCTCTCATTCCTTATCTCTGGCCCAGGATCTGTAGCTGCTTTCTAAATCCAATATGTTTCTGATAGCATTGATAAGATTTCCTTGTAGCAAAAACAACAAATATGTAAGCCAGAAGTAACTTCTTAAAAGGTTTAGTTTAGCCATAATTCAACCATAAATTATTTAACTGCATGGATCAGCTCCCCAAAGTCCTTGAAAAATAAAAGGGAACAGGCAAACTGGGAAAGTAAACCAGAACTCAAGGTCTGATTTGGTGAGTTTCCTCCTTTCTTACCATAGTATCTGCTATCCTGAAGTCAAAGTAACCTGATGGTGTGCTAGGTACCAACGAGGTTCTCCAAGAGGAACTCTCTCCTTCTGGTCTGAAGATAAAGAAAGAGGGAAAGAAAATGGGAAAAAGTCCACAAATGTAGCATTGTATGTGCGTCCTGTCCCCAAACCAAATCTTCCTTAGTTATGAAACTAGGTTTCTATGATGATGGCAATGAAATTTGCATCTTCTGATGTGTGATACTTGATTTCTTATTATCATTTAATTTGGAATATTTTCTAGTTTTGTTTGACCTGTGGACTTTTTTTAGGGGTATGTCACTAAAATTTTAAATATTGAAAGTTTTCTAGTAACTTTTATTATGATTACCTAAGTAATTATAACTCTGTCTAATAAAACAGCAATATTTAGTTATCTGAAGTGTATTAACACTTACATTTATGGCCTATCATGTGGTATAACTTGATGAATTTTCCAGTGTGCTTGAAGAAAACATTTACTGTATTTGATCAAAATCAGTTTAATAAAAGTGATTGATATTCTACTTTGAATAATATATGTCTATATTCTGTCAATGTCTGAAATTTCCAGTGCCATTACAGGGCTAGTAATCTAGTTTTTTTGTGCCATCTAATCTTGCTTTCTGTTCAGTATAATATTAAATGAATATGCACTTACGATTGTGACCCTCTTAACAAACTTATCTTTTTTGGCATTTCAAAGTTTTCGTGCTGATCTCTTGTAATTGTTTGTTATTGATACTTTATCTCTAATTTTGGTATGAGTTTTCCTATGTATGTGTAGCTTTCCTTATCATTTCACTTTGGACCTGTTTCATTAAATTTAAAATGTATATGTTCTTGACAAAATATAGTAAGGTCTAACTTTATTTACAGTCTGACAATGTCCGCCTTATGACTGGAGCACTTTCACATATCATGTACTATGTTTATTGATATAGTTTGATTTTTACTTACCAGTCAATATTGTTTTATTTTTTTAAATCTAGTTTTGTTTCTGTACTTTTTTTGTCTTTTTGAAACAAGGTCTTGCTATGTAGTTCATGCTGGCCTTGGGCTCACTTTGCAGCCCAGATTGGTCTCCAGCCTGCAAGGATCCTCCTGCATCAGCCTCCTGAGTGGTGGGCTTATAGGCATGAACCCCATGCCTGGCTCTCTTCTTATTTTTAATTGTTCTGCTTTGAAAATGTCTTGTGTTTAATTATAGTTCCCCTTTAACTGTTTAACTCTACTCTGAGTAAATATCGATGCTTTTCAATTAAAATATTAAGAAAAGTTTGGCAATATAAAGCAATTTTTTTCCTGGTTTTCATTAGGCATTTTAAGTCCCAATACCAATGTACCATTTTTGCTTCAAAGCATCTGTGGTTTTCAAAATAATATAGACTAGAATACCAACATATTAACCCTTTCTAGTACTCTGTAGTTCCTCTTGGAAATCTGAATTTTCACCTAATATCACTTATCTGTAGCTTAAAGAATGTACTTTCCCTTTCTTATAGAAAAAATCTGGTCCCAAATTCTGCCAGCTTTTAATTTATTCAAATACATCTTTATTTTGTTTCTTTTCTCTAACTTTGTTATTGAACATATGATTGTGGATTTGCTTAATATTTTCATTTTTTCTTTCAGCACTTTAAATATAGTTGATTTATTAGATTTTAGTCTCAACTGTGTAAACTCACATTTATCTCTAATAACTTGTGGGCTATATATAAACAGTTCATTTTGTTATTTTATTACTTAAAAAAATGATTAATGACATTTGCAAACATTGATAAAAAGCTTTTAGAGGGAGTCATGCAACTACTCTGTTGCAAAATGTACTTCATTTATTGATCATGATCTATATTCCAGAATGCTATATATTTTATCTATGAATGTTTACCACATCCTTATAAGAGTAATATTAATATTTTCCTGTATTTCTTTTTACCTGTAACATATGTAAGTTAATAGCACATACATTATATGGTCCCAGTGAGAAATGAGTAAAATAATGTTTATAAAACATAACTAACTACCTGGCTTGAAGTAATTTCTCATGTAATGAAATTAATGAAAATTGTTTGTTATGTTCATTTTACACACACCAGTTATGTGTCTGCTGCATTTGAATATCAAGTCCACTTTAATAGCCATACTTTTGATACTAGTACTGGACTCAGTAGACCAGTGGTCCTCAGTCTTTTTGGCACCAAGAGATGCTTTCACAGAATATAATATTTTGCATAGGGAAGAATCAAGGGTAGCCTTGGCGTGATTCGAGTTCATTATATGAATTTTGTATGCATTTTTTCTATAATAGATAATAAAATAAAATAATAAAATAACACAATTCACCATAAAGCAGAATCAGTGGAAGCCCTCAGCATATTTTCCTACAACTAGATGTTTCATTTGGGGATGATGGGATATAATGACATCCAGAGTGTTTTGCTTGTATCTGTCATATACTGTCATCTTGTTTGGGCTGCTGTGACTAGAGAGAACCCTGATTCACAAGACAGGATGCTGGAAATGTATGCAGGCATTTTGGTGCTTTTGAGACAACCTTGCATTATCCTGCAGTGACGTTAATTCAGAGCTTATGCAGACTGGAGATTATCTTAGGCAAACTTTTTAGGCTCCTTTCATTTGTGATCTCAGGAAGATAATCCTCTTCCATGTGAAAAGAGTTGATTCCTCAGGCTTATTCACAAATAAGCTGCACATCTATTCCTTCCAAGATCCGGTATCTTTTGTGGTTAATAAATACTGTTCAAACCTTAAAAGCCGAGAATGGTGATTAGGAACCAGCTGGCAGACAGAAGGCACTGACTCAGTCTCTTTCAAATTCTCTATTAATGTTTGAAACATGTCAAAAATCCGTGTACACCATCACCTCTATAATTCTGGGTTGACTTTAAATGCAGTCACCTTATTTGCCAATTTGGACACCCACATTGGTCTTCGCTGAAGTGACACATTGAGTTCATTAAGCAAGTTGAGTATGTCATATGAGTAAGCAAGTTTTATATCCTATTTTGTGTTACTGAAATATCTTGCCAGTGATGACATTTTTTTCCTTAAAAGACATTTCTGCAATGGGTTTCATAACTCAAAAACTTCAGCCACTGATTTACCTTTAGAAAACTATCTCGCTTCTGTATATAAAAGATGACATGTGTCCACCAATCATATCTTCAAAAACACCTGTAAATTGAGGTAATGTTTTTGGCTAACCGGCATTTTTCTGTGGATGACGCAGGTGTAGACTCACATTCAGAAACAACCTTGATCTGAGACGTGAAACTAGAAAGCAGCCAGGTATGGCAGCTGCTCTATCCATGCATTTTCCAACAAAGAATGCCCAACCCTCCTGTCTTTATATGTATTTCTGAAAGGATTTGAATAGCCCTGAACTGCGGCATCAGTTGGCAACAAAATTTGCATAACATACCCTCAGTCTTACCTCCTGAAAAAAGTATATAACATACAAACAAGCACTGTCACGTTGTGTCAACACTAGTGGATTCATTAACCTGGGTTGTGTAGCATGCTGACTTCTTAAGCCTTTCTAAAAATTATGGGTCCATATTCTGCAGTTTCACCAAGTTGTCACAGCAGCCTTAAGAGAAACACATGTGACCCTCTGAACCAAAACCTCTCCTGAATGTTTATGACAAATGTCCTGTATCAATGCTCCCCTATGAGATTTTTTAAAAACTAACTTTGACTATGATCAGTTTTTATGATTATAAAAACTGTAACTGAAACAAGTGTACAGTATGAGAAAAAGGTGCCCACAGAAGTGATAAGTCATAGGAGAGCCATGAATGCACAAAATGAGTGCTACATTTTTGCCACATGCAGCTTGCCATTTGTCACCATGTTCTGACAGATCTGCACGCAACTCATTTGCTGCGGTTTCTGTGCAGTCAAACCTCTCTGCTGTTGTTCATGCATATTTGTGGCCATTGCCCAGTGCTACCGTCATTGGCTCCGCCCCACATTAGATCCTTAGGCATTAGATGATCACCTTAGCAGGTGAGCGCACAATCTAGATCCCCCCACATGCACTTCACGGTAGGGTTCTAAGACCTGTGAGAATCAAATGCTGGCTGCAAGCAGGTATTAGACTTGAACACAACTCATGAGGGTTGGCTGACGAAGACGAAGGTTCTCTTGCTCCCTTGTCACACTTCCTGCATTTCCCGCATATGGACCCTTCAGAAACTTCTTTGTAGTGCTTACTTAGATTTAACTACTTTATAATTTTATCAAATTACTGAGTTTCTTGTCTTTCAAAAGGATCCTGATGCTATATATAAGATAAATACACCATAGAAAATTGACTTGCATGGTCATAAAGACTCTTGTGCAGATCTCTCTCTCTCTCTCTTTCTCTCTCTCTCTCTCTCTTTCCCACAGTGCAAAAAAAGCTGACTTTATCTGTAGATTCCTTTTCCACATTTTAGCCTCCTCAGAGGGCCAGCGATAGACCAAGTGTAATATTCCCTCAGTTGTATTCCTGCCTGTTTGCTGTAGTTCAGTAGTGCTCTTGATAAATGTCTGAAGCTCCTACTGCAGATCAGCTCTGGACAGTCCATTTTCATTTTCTGTTAATGACTTCCTTCCTTGCCCACTGAAACTTGAAGGATGTGAGGAAGTCTGAGGAAGTCTAACTTAAGCCATACTATTTCTGGCTGTAGAGTACTGAAATGTCCCCTATGGTTTTCTAACACATTGCCAACACTTCTGCAAAACATCTCTTTATTAGATACTCCTTAAATTATCCTAATTTTATTGCACCATCTGGTTTCTGCAGGGAACTTGACCAAAACAACAATATTGAAAAGTTTGTGCTCTCTACCTTAACTTATAAAGCTCCACTGGAACCCAAATATCATGCTAAGTACAATGTTTTTCGGCCAAATATTTTAACATCCATGCATTGGTGTTGGGAATTACTTAATTTAAAAAAAAATCATCTGGTGAGAATAACCAACTTTTCATGCTGGCAAAGTAGTTTTGTAATACAGAATAAAGTTGTTGAGGGAAAGAAAGGCTATCTTCCCCCTGTGTGTGTGTTTTTCAGTACATTTGTAGTATATTCATTTTGAGGATGACTCCATGTATCCTAATCCTTTCATTCTTCTCCCCCTCCATTCCCCATGCCACCCTCACATTCAACAAAGATCTAGCTCCTTATTTTCAGTCATCTCTCTTTTCTTTTTCTCTTTGAATTATCTATACTTTTAGTTTATCATATAAAAGAAGTTACACCGTATAAAGCTTATGTGTATTTATTTCACTTAATAGTATGGTCTCAAGGTGCATCTATTTTCTTATAAATAACTCAGAGTGGACTCCATTGTGCAGTAATACCACATTTTTTATTATCCATTAAACTATTGATGATATATAATCTGCTTGCATGATTGAGCTGTTATGAATTACACTGCTATAAACATGGGCATGCATGTATCACTGCCGTATGATATTTTTAGCACTTTCAGGAAGATACCTAAAACTGGAAGAGCTGGGTCAAGTGGAATTTCTAGAATTGTTGTTTTGAAGAATCTCCACCCATTTTCTCTTATGATTTATAGTAGTTTACATTACTGCCTGCAGTATAGAATGGTGCCTTTCCCCTGCACAGTAGCTGCCACCATAGTTACTCACCGATTTCCTGATGGCAGCATTCTTTCTTGAGTAAATGAAATCTTGTTGTTGTTGTTGTTTTAATTTGAATTTCTCCAAATGTCAGAGACACTGAACATTTTTTTCATGTATCTATTAGCTTTTTATGCTTCTTCTAAGAAATATCTATTCATTTCAGTTGCCCATTTTTTAATTTGCCTTTTTATTTTTGGTGGTCTAATGTTTTTGACTTATAAAATATTACATATATTAGTAGTCTGTCTGAAGAATAGCTGGAAAAATATTTTTGTCATCCTATAGATTGTCTGTGCAATCTATTGGTTGTCCCACTTTCTATGGAGAAACTCTTCAATTTGATACAGTCTCATTTGCTGATTCTTAGTGTTTCTTGTGCAATGAGAGTTCTCTTTGGAAAATCTTTACCAGTGCCTACATGTTCAAGGGTTTTAAATGTCTTATTTTCCAGCCGATTAAATGCTTCTGTTTTAATATCTGCTTCTTTCACCCATTTTGATACATGTTGGTGCATGGTGATAGCCATGGACCTAGCTTTCAGCTTCTGCATGTGTTTAACCAGTTTTTTTGAGAATTATATGCTAAAGAACTTCTCCAGCTTACACATTTTCCCCTTGTCAAAGATCAGATGACTGAAAGTTCCTGGGGTTGTTCTCTATCTGCTATTCATTTCTATTCATCCATGCATCTGTTTTTACACCAGTTCCAGCTGCTTTTATGACTGTGACTTTGTAAAATAGATTGAAATCTGGGATTGTGATGGCTTTTGCTTTGTTTTTGTTGCCCAGGATTGCTTTTGCAAGTCTGGGTCTCTTCAGGTTCCATATAAAGTTTAGAATTGTTTTTGTAGTTATGTTAAAACTGTTAATGGTATTTCCTTTGAGATCATATTAAACCTATATATCAGTTGTGGAAGTATGGATATTTTATTTTACTTATTATTATTGTTTTTAGTATGGACATTTTGATAATATTCAGCCTGACCATTAATGAACAAAGGGCATCCTTACATTTTCTGAGGTCCTCTTCTATCTGTATTTTTTCTTATGCTACCGTTTTCATTATACAGGTTTTTTGGTTTGTTGGAACGGTTATTGTCTTAGTTACTTTTTACTCATCACTGAGACAAAATACCTGATGCCCAAAGTTGGGAAAGGAAAGGTTTATTTCTTACAGTTTTTGGAGGTTTCAGTCCATACTCAGTTGGCTACAAGGCAGGGTGGCATGGTGGGGATGCAGTTCATGGCGGCTACAAACAGCAAGGTGGAAACCGGCAAGAGAGAGAGACACCCCTTCTTCCTGCCATTACATCACATTCTGGCTCCACCTCTAGGAGGGTGTAGCACTGATACTACCAATCCAAGCACTAGACAATGAACTAATCACAAATGCACAATGCAAATACATGAGGCCTAGGGGCCACCGACATAAACCATAACAGTTATTTCCAAAGTAGTTTTTCTTGAAAAAACTATAAAAAGCAAGTATTTCTTTCTCAGTGAGTTCATCACGGGAGTACAAGGATGCAATTACATTTTCTGTGTTGACTTTGTGTCTTGCTGCATTATGAAATTTGTTTATTTGTTCAAGTAGACATTTGGTGGAATTTTTCAATTTTTTTTTTTTTATGTAGAGGCTCATGTCATGTGGAAACAGTGATAACATGACCACTTTCTCTCCTATACAAACTCCTTTTACTGTTTTCTTGCCTGATTGCTCCACCTAGGATTTTAAGTACTAAATATGAACAGCAGTAATGATATAAATATCATTGTCTTGTCCCTAATTTTAGAGAAAGCTTTGGTTTTGTTCCCATTCAATTCTTAACATGAATAGATGTTTGATTTTGCCAAAGGATTTTTCTTCACGCATTGTAATAACCGTGCAAGTTTTTTTTTTCTTTGCTTCTCTTCATTGATTTGCATTTGTTGAACCATTCCTGGGCCGAAGTCTATGTATGTGATTATGCTGAATGATCTTTTGAATCACTTGTTGCCTTGTGTATGCTAATGTAGTTGAGAAATTTTTATGTCTGTGTTTTTTTATTTTTTAAACTTCTGTTAGTATATGATTGTAGTATATACAATGATTACATTCATCTTGGAAATTGCTGTATGTATATAATGTATTTCAATTCTTTTTCCCTTTTCTTCCATCTTCCTTCTATTTTTCTAGCATCAGATTCATTTTTGTCTTAAAGTGTTTTTTAAAGCTATGGTATATAGTTTCTATTTATAGTTGTGTCGAGTCTGGTTTTGGAATTAGTTCAGTAATAACTTCCAGGAATAAATTTGGAGCTGCTCTTTACCTTTCAGCTTTATTTAAGAATTGGAGGAGTATTGAATTTGATTTTTCCTGAAGTTCTTGTGCTGTTCACTGGAGAATCCATGCAGTCCTGGACTTTTTTTTGGGGGGGGGGTTAGCAGATATTTTGTTGCTGCATCAATTTCATTCCCTACTATTAACTATTCAAGTTTTTTATATCTTCTTGGTTCAGTTTTGTTAATGATTGTGTGCTGAGCAATCAGTTCATTTTTTCTAGATTCTCTTATTTGTTGGAGTGCAAGTTTTCATAGTATTTACTTAAGATTTTCTAAATATTGGTGGTATCCATTGTGATTGTTTCTTTTCAATTTCTAATTACATTGCTATATTTCTTTTCTTTCTTTCTTTTAATAAAAGTATCTAAATGTTTGCTTATTTGGTTACTCTTTTGAATCTTCGATTTTGCATTTCTCAATTTTGTTATTTTCTCCTCTGGTCTGTCTGGTTCCCTTACTTGTACTGGGTTTGCGCTTAGACCATGTAGGAGATTAGGTGCATTTTTAGGTTACTGAGAATGCTGTGGCTTTCTGATATGAGCATTCACAGCAACAGACAGCCCTCTTAGGACAGCTTTCATTGTGATTTACAGGTTTTGGTGTGATATACTGGCACTATCATGTAACTAAGAACTATTTAATTTGTTTCATGAGTTCTTTTGTGATTATTGGCCTTCCGTGGAGTGTTATTTAATGTAAAGACATTTGCAAAATTTCCATCATTTCATTCATTCACCATTGATTTCTACTTTCAGTGCATTATGAACTAATAATTTATATGAGATAATGTTGATTCCTTTGTATTTATTTAAGCAGTTTGTATGGGCTAGTATGTGGTCTAATTAGGGGAAACTCTCTGTGTTCCTGAGAATATGTATTATACTGCATGGTAGAATATTCTGTTGATACCTATTAAGACCTTTTTTTTGATGGTGCAATTTGTATAGTTGATCTATTTGTGAAAGTTGAGTACTCATGTCTCCCACTATAATTGTGTTGGCTTTTATTTGATATTTCATGTCAAGGAGTACTTGGTTTTTGTAACTGAGTCTTTTCCTGTTGAATTATTTCCTTAACCATTATGCAGTGAAATTATTTGCCTTGGTTGTTCAATTTTAGCTTAGAGTCCACCTTGTCTGAAAATAATATTGCTATCTCCTCTTATTTTTAAGTGTCCTCAAGCATGGAATATTTTCCCCATTTTTTGATTTTTAATCTATTAATTTTAGATTAGGTGTCTTTTATATGCAGCAAACTATTGCATTCTGTTTTTGGAGCTGATCCACCAATCTGTATTTTAATTTGGAAATCAACTGACTTATTCCTCTCATTGCATCATTTTTCTAGTGTTGATTTCTTTATTTTTTTCTCTCATGTTAACTGCTTCCCTTATTTCATGTACTCATTCCATTAACTTTTTGGCATTTCTGGCTTCATTATCGCTGTTTAGGACATCTCTGAGAGTGTTTTGAGTGCTAATTTGGTGGTAGTGAACTTACTACGATGTTCTTTGTTGTGGAATGTCCTTATTTGTCCATTAGTTTTGAAATATGATTTTGCAGGGTAAATTAGTCTGAGTTGAAATTTGTTTTACTTTAGAGTTTGAAACTCTTCATTTGAAGTTCTCCAAACCTGTAAGATTTGTACTGAGAAGTCGATAGTAACCATAATGGGTTTCCCTTTATAATTTTTTCCCTTTTCCTATACAGTTCTTCAGATTTTGTCCTTATATTGGATTTCTGCAACATGAATATGATGTGCTGTGGGAGTTTCGCCTCTTGTTATCATGATTGGGGGTTCTACATGCCTTGCTTATCTGTATGTTGTGTTCTTTCCTCGCATTTGAAAAGTTTTCTGCTATGATTTCTACAAACAGAATTTTTAATTCTCTGCATGTGGTTCCCTGTACATCTGTCACCCTCCCCACGTCCTTACCAGATCTCTTTCCTTCCCTGGCACCATGATGTGATTAGCGTCTCCTTCTTTACTCCCTGCTGCCAGCCTTTGAGACAACTGGCTATGGACTGAATCATCTATAAACCATGAGCCCAAATGAACTTTCCTTCCTTTAATTTGCAAGTGCCAGGCCCTGTGTGTCACTGAGGAGGAAGTGGATTTTGGTACTAGGAAGTAGGGTTCCTGCTGCCTGTACATGACCATGTGATTCTGAAGTCTTTGGAACCAGTTCCCTGGAGGAGTTTAGATAGATTCAGAGATGCCATATGGAGAACAGACCTGGAATGCTCTAAACTGAGCTTGACTCGAGGTTGCAGTCAGAGTTCAGAAGACCAGAATGCTCATAAAAAAAGGCAAATGGTGAAGGCCAGGGGCTTTCAGTTGTGAACAAGACTCCTTTGGCAGTTAGACCCCATGCCATGTGCCTGGCAGAATATTTGTTCATATTTGGCTCGTTTCCTGAGACTTTGCAGGAGACTGAGATTAAGAGTAGTGGACTAATTAATCTGCAAAGGAAATTTCAAGGCGGACCAGCATTCTGATTGTGGCATATGGACTTTTGGAAGACTTTGGCCAGCTTTTCATTAAAAATCAAGAGTAAAGGGGATAGCAGTATGACTTTAGCCAAAAGTAACCTCCTGTATAGTTGGCATCTATGAAGATGGAGCAGCAAGTTCAGTTAGAGAAAACATTCGCTTGGTAAAGAATCCAATTACTTTGGATCAGAGCAGTAAGGAAAATGGCTTCAGTGAATGTCAGGAATCTGAACGTTGCTATAGAGTTAACCAGGCACTTTCATACAGTTCCTTCACACAGCAGTCTTAACTTGACTGTGCGCAGCAAACCAATGTCACTCTTGAGTGCAGCCTAATTGCCTGCCCAGAGTTGTGAGGGCCTGTCAGTCTTTCTAGACTCACTTCCTGGATGCTAGCTGTGCTCCAGGCATGGTCAGCTACAAGGCTCTGCTATATGCCATGATCCAATTGCCTCAGTCAGTTTGGAAAGAGGCCTATGTGGAATAATTTATCTTACACCCACCCAGTTGTCCAATGATTTATGCCAGGGAGCTCACACTTTCCCATTCCCTCCACTGCTGGGCAAATCCCACAGTCATCTCCTCGTTTTACCTGCTCGGTCTCTCCTTGCCTAGTATGTGGACAAAATCCTCCAAGGCAGCCACCATTCTCAGCCATTTTGGCCAAAGTGCCCTATCTCTCTCTGTGCCTCAAAAACTATGCTCTCCAGCCCAGCTGTGAAACTCGATGCAGACTCCAGAGCTAGGCTTAGGTCCTGTTATCCAGAGAAGGATAGTTGGCAGTTGACAGAGCCTTACACCAACTATAACCTTTCCAGTGTCTGAAGAAATGATAGGAGAAACAATAGGGCAGCACTCACTCTGCTGTTTCTTTGCCAAATCACCCATCTCACCCATGTCTCTAGGGATGCAATTGCATCTCACGTGATATCTGTTCTGCCCTGAGCATGGCGTATTCAGTCTTTCTGTTTCAGGGCAAGGACCCTCCCCAGGACTATATATATGTCTTTTGCCTAGAGCAGCACCAGAAGCCATTAAACCTGGCATCTGTCTCATCAGTCTCTGTCCCTGCTTTGAAGGACTTTTTCTGTGCCAACAGCTTCACTTTCTGAACCATGTACTGGCACAGTCTTGGGTCTCCTTGCTCCCTAGCCTCTCCAGCAAGGGGGAGCTGAAGGTCCCCTGTGGGATTCTACCAGCTGGTGTGGACAGACAGTGACTGTCACAATCACAAATCACCTTCTTTGTATAATGAGATGAACGGGCAATGTAGTATTTTGCATGCTGGGTGAGTCTTGTCTTTCTCCATGGTCCCTTCGCTCTCAGATGCTGCTGGCTCCCAAGAACTATTAAAAACAGAGTGTGTGATGTTATTGTCTCACATACCATTGTCCAGCTTTTGGTTTCTCTGAATCCCTGCCTTGCACGTGACTTCCTCAAAGTGATCTTTCCTCTAGTGCGACGATTAGAAATGTCGTGGGGTTCTTCCATCACCCAGGCCACCACTAAGCAACAAATCCCTCCCTCCTCCTGATCCTTTCCAAGGATGGGAGGGTGGGCATGGGGCCACGCTCAGGGCGGCTCCAGCATCCGGTCACACTGGATTTTGGCCCAGCAAGTTTCTCTTTCATATATTCTTCCATATCAGACTGTGTCTTTTACTTCTATCTCCACAAATCTGCTTTCCTCGGGTCCCCAAGTCAGATATTCTCACCATTGCTGGTTCCCTGTAGGTGATCAAGCTCTCTCCCCTCACCTTTTTCTTCTAACCATTCATTTTTCCTTCTCTGGAAGTAAACACAGCTCATGATTTCTTGCCTTCTCTTCCAGAATTCACTGTTTAAATTCATAAAATTAAAGATACATAAATCACTAAATGGATAGATACAAAAATAGATGGATAGATAGCTAGATAAATAGAGAAAATTTTTTACAAATAAACAATATATGCAGGATAATTTTTACACCAAAACTACTTGGAGCTATTTCTCTGTGTCATTTTTAAGCAACTGTTTATCACTCCACTTTGTAAGTACATCATACTTTATATAAATACATTTTAATGTTGGACAATTAACTTGTTTTCAATGACAGTGTTAGAAAAAAGTCACAACCAATATATTTGTATATTTTGTGTGGATTTGTGTATGTATGTATGCAAAGATACACAGAACTGTGCACTATTGGAATTAAAGACAAACATAGAATAGTTATATTTTAAGTGCTGATATTGACAAATTCCTCTATTTAAACTGTACTAAATTTTATTCCTACCAATAGTAAGTTAAAAATCTTAAATTTTTAATGTGATTTCCCACCAAAGACAATAGATAAAAAGTGTAATACAATTGTAACTTTAGTTGTATTTGTCTTCAAATTTTTCATATGATTAAATATCTTCATATATTTACCTCTTCATTTTCTTTTAAGTGTAACTCTTCTCAGTATTCTTTATTTTTCTACAGTGTGGGTTTTAGAGGTATTACTTTGTGGAATTTTTTTATGTACTGAGAAAATTATTCTTCATTTATGATGATATCACAATATTTCTTCTCTGTTTTTAAAATATAGTTTACAGTTTGATTTTGCCATTCATTCTTCTACATATTCTAATAACTATATTTTTATGGTTTATGTCTTGTATTTTATTCTTAGAAAACCATCCATTTTCTAATATACTTTTAACTTTCCTTATTTTTATAATTTCTTATAATTTGTTTGATTTATATTTGTCATCAATTTTGAATGTATTTCAGTGATACCATGGTACAATATTTTTTTTTCAAAATAGCCATTAACCATATTACTGTATACTTAATCATTTATTAAAAGAACATTTTCCACCATACTTATAAAATTATCTTTCTTGCTATAAATTCATACAAATGGATGCAAACACACATACATCTCCTATATTTTTAATTCTATTTATATTTTCTATTCATGTTTATTTGCTATAACCTTATGTTTTAAAAAATTCTTAAAATAAAAATTCTTTCTAGTTTAATAGTTCTTTCTAGTCTAATAAAATTCTTTCTAGTTTTAAATCTTTATTTTCTGTATGAATTTAGATATTTTTCCTCTGGATCTAAAATCAAAATAATGTTGGTAGTTTTATTGTGGTTTTATTAATTGAAATTTGTTATAAAATTTAACATAGCTATGATACTAAATTTTAATCCAACAATAGCATATAGAATGGCTTATATGTTTGAATACTTTGTGATCAATTTCATAGTCATAAGCTGTAATATGTGTGAGTGAACCAGTGTGTTTTAAGACAGTTCTCTTATTCTAGATGTTCTTAATTATGACCTTCACTCTCAGCAGATGAGCTAATCCTGTATTTCAGGAATTAAATAAATTACAACAAAATTTTCATTTTCTACCACAACATCCTGTCTTACCTTAATCTGTACCCAGGCTTTTTCCTGTTCCCTTAAGAAAAATAAGACTGGTTTATTTTTATGGGATATACATTTAAAAAAATTTTTTTGTTCTTACCAGCTACCTCTCCATTGCTTTCGGGATCTAAATATTTCTTTCTAACAGTTCAGTGCTATCTGTTTCTCCTCTATCACTTCCCTGCGAATACTGTCTAGGGTATCTGCACCCTTATATGGATAAAAGAAAACTTCCTAATTACAGTCGTTTCTCCATTGTTGCCAATGTTGCCCACTTTCCATAAGTCTGTTTACTTATTTTCAGTCAGAGTACTATAGTTCAGCTGTATATTTGATTGTTTTACTGCCTTGCTAATACTCTTCATAAGGTTTCTGCAGGTTTGGGGATAAAGACCAAACTCCTGTCCATGGTGAGAATAGAGGTGACACATGCTGGCTTCAATCTATCTCATCAGCTTGATTTTGCCTTAGTGCTTCTGACACCGTGATGTTTTTTGTTTTTCTAGGGTAAAAATCATCCTACAGAACCTTGTATGTACTCTTGTATGTAAGTGCTCTTTCCTACTGCAGGTTTTCTCTGTCTGCTGCTCTTTTATTTTGCCTAGACCTTACTACTTGGATCTGTCCCAGCTCAAAAAGGACAACAAACCTAGTTCACATCAAATTTACTATTTGTCAACTTATTAGAGTTATAAAAATGTAATTAAGAGTACAGTATCTACAATCAAAATCTCAGAGCTTGAATCCTGCCTCTGGCACTTACACTGTTGATCTAGAGCAATTCAATTACTTAATATCAGCCTCAGGTTCTAATTTAAATAAAACCAGTGATAGGATTCATGTTACATAATTTTGACAATTAAGAGACATAAAATACATAATGCACTTAAAATACCACATGGCTGTGAATACACACTCCATGATAAGTTTTTGGACTTGCTTTCTTCCTCCAGGTTACTCTCCACAAAACAGTGATCTCTTCCAAACACAAATATGATTAAAATCATCAGAGTTTACTTAATATCTACATGATAAGGAAAAAGTCTGTATTTTCTTTTATTCAACAAAAGTTTGTGGAGAACATTTTACAAGCATGGCACCATGTGATGAAATAATTCGAATATTGGTAAACTAAATATACAAAATATACTGCCTTAAAGAACTTACATTCTAATAGTAGAGACCTACCATATATCTAAAGCTCTTACATTGCAAATGATGATTTTAAGATGTTATTGAAGTAATGAAACCATGTATCATGAGGTTTCCTGTTTTTAGACAAGAAATGATTTCCTTAGAAATGTTAAGTTTTCACTGACTCAAGTAGAAACACTTGTCTCACCAGTGACAGTAGATTTGTTTTAGGTCTTTAACTGGTTGATGAATCTTTCCACAATTTTGCCCATTCCTCCTTCTCCAGTTTTATTGCTGCCCTATCAAAAACTTTGATGAGGCCATAAGAATTACTTGTATTTCCTCTATAATTCCAAATTCTATTGTCTCAAAAGCTTGACATATGCTACTGTCTCCTGGAGGGCTGATTTTCTCTTCACCTTTTCTAGGTGACTCATTCTCCTTCAGGTCTCAGCTCACATGTGCCTTCTTCTAGTGATCATTATAGGACTCTTACATTGGAAAATGTTTTCTGATAACTTGCATAGTTCTTCCTACTTCTTCAGTGACATTCTGATACGTTTGTTTCCTTGGTTCGTAAACCTGTTTGAAGATAAGTACCACATTTTACTCTGTTCTGTTTCTTTATTCCACACTGTACCTTGTACACTGTAAGTGTAAATGAATAGTGTTGACTGTATATATAAAATTGTAATATAAAAAGAAAATTCACAACACATTTGAATCCTAACTCAATGTTTTCTAATTTGTTTTTGAGCAATGTAACATGTTCCAAAATCTTGGGAGAGAAAATAGTATCTGTCTTCAAAGTCAAAACTTTAAAATAAAATAAAAAAGTATGCCATAAAAATTACTTTGGAATATGAACTGCCATTTTGAATTAATACTCTTCCTGGAAAACATTTGCTTTTCTTAGTGATATTGCAATTATATTTTTAAGATAATTGTGAGACTGCAGTAACCTGTATTTTAGCATTTAAATTAGATCTCTCAAGAAGGTTTTAGCAACATTTAGAGACCAACAAAAATTTACTCCATGCAAAGATGTAAAAAGAAACTTCGATGGTGGCATTATTCATACTTGTAAAAAACTGGTAACAATCCAAATATTCAGCCAATGGTAGCAAAATGCATCATATTTATACAGGGGAATGCAATCAACAGACCATGGACAAATGATATAATGCAGTTAAAGCTCAAAAAGCATTGTAAAGCAGTGAAAGAAACCAGATGCCAAAGGCTGTGTAGTAGATAATTGTATTTACGTAACATTTTTATAGCAGGCAAAGGCCTAAGATGCAGAGAGCAGTGTTTGTCTTGGACCAAAAGGCAGGAGCAGGGATTGACTGCAAATGGGAAGACGAAATACTTCAGGGTGATGGAAACGTCCTAATATTGTGACGGTTACTCAGCTGTATAAGTCCTCTAAAAGCCATTGAAATATGAACATCAAAGGGTGGCTCTTATGGTATACAAATTACACCTCATTGAAAGTCCCAGTGCACTTTCTGTTCAAGAATAAATTAGTGTGATTTTGGAGGTCAATTTTGTAAAACACATCAAAAGCCATAAAATTTGAAATATCAAGCGCTGCATATACTGGGTTTATCCAAACCCTATTCATTAGTAAGCTATTGAAGATTCTCAAGATGATTTGAGGAAATTACATGTACATTTGTTCGAGTAAGCATTCACACTCTTGAATTTTATAATTTTAATTTTTATTAGTATGTTTGGAGTAAATAATGATGTGTTCATCATGGAAAGTGGGTGGATATGTGTAACACTTCTTAAACCCTTTTTTTATTCCCTTTCCTTTTCCTTCTCCACTACCCCCTCTCTTCACCCAGTCTCTGAATTATCTCAAAAATCATCATATTCCTTGTTGTTATTCAAGTTCCAGTAATGCCACCATTCCAAGACAATGCTTACAACAAATAGACTTCTTCAAAGTTACGTTCACCTTTTTTTTTGAAAATAATATCATGTATTGAACTTCAAGGTCTATGTTATCTAGATTGAGATATCTCTTCAATAATCAGAGTATTTTCTAGATTTACTGGAAATTCACTGCAGTGTGCTCTTCCTGGAATTTTTGCTGCTGAGGCCTTAAAGGATGTCTTTGTGGGAAGTTTTTGAGGAAAACCACATGTGTCCATAAAGTAAAACAAGTAAGATACTTTTGGGCTCCTGGAAAGTTCACAATTAATTTTTACTTTATAAGATTGACAAATCATGCTTTATGATTGACCATTTTTACTTCATGAATTGACCATTGGTAAGTTTAATTACAATAACAGACACATTGTATATGTGCTATTAAATATATTTTACATGCTAATGCAACATAAAACAGATAGTCTATTTAAAAATTATAGGAAAAACCCATAAATTTTGAAATAAAAACAGTTACAGTTTTGTATCTATCTCTACTAAATTGACAGCCATGCTTAAGTAAAATTGTAAAACAGCTATAGTTAATATTTCCCCTAAACTACAAACAAAAGTAGTGATTTTCTTTGGTTTTATATAGAACACTATTTGCTCATGATAAAAAGAAGGTTGGTTGATTTACTCCTTTTGAGAGTTTAAGAGAGCCAGGTAGAACTGTAGGTTGTGATTTGGAAATTTCACAGCTGAGAAAGCCTAAAAGTCAGAAAGGGCACATTTGTTGTAGAATGAAAACACCATATGGCCTAAATTAGCTGAACAGCGTACTCAAGTATAATGTGAAATGCTACACATTTATGTGCCTTTGGGTCCTGTTCATCTGCCTAAATGGAAAAGCTGCCTTGTTAGAGAAAATACCTAGCAGTGGAGGCAGGGGCTTGCAGGTGGCAGGCAGAAAGGAGCTGGTTACACCCCAATACATTTTTTTTTACTCCTCTCATGACAAGTGTGCATGGTCAATGTGAAATGAAAGTATTAGCCATATAATACAAAAAGATGCATTTGGCAACATCAGCAAATTAAAGTCTGGTCTATCTGTTTTCATTGGAAGATGTCATTTATATTGTGATGTATTTCCACCAAACTACTCCTCCCTATTTATTTGGGCCCTTTCCCAGACTTTGATGAAGACAATTCAACAACCTTAGCTCTGTTTTCTCCACCTCTGAACAAAAGAAGGGTGGCTCAGGTTTCACAGATGCCTGCTGCTGTCTGAATAAAAGCAGCAACCACTTGCCTCAGCAAAACAGCAGCAGGTGAAACGTGGTGAAATGCACGTATTTATAGACGACCTGCAGGACTCATAATGTGAAGCTGGAGTCTCTCTGGTTGAGAGCCGGCTCTGTGCGATTGCACCACTGAGGTCAGTCTCCGGCCGCTGCTTTATTTCTATATATGGCTGGGGAACAGCTGGTAAATTTCAACACTAGAGCATTTCAAACAAGCCTTGGATCTGTTAAAACTAATAATTACAATGAGAAATGGCAGGACTGGGAGTATAAGATGCTATCGTTCTAATGTTAGGGAAATATTTCTTTAAGAAATGATTTTGTGTCAAGTTTGTAGTTATTAAAATGAAAATATTCAATTATTTTTTGTGGTCCAAGTAACAAGTAGAACAAAAAAATCGTTACAATAAAGTTTATAATTTTGATTATGTGACTCTCTCATTGAGCAGTACTTTAGCAGAAAAGCAGATGGGTTCTGATTAGGCTTATAAATATAGAGATGTATTGATTACCAGCACAAAACTCCTTGAAGTGTTCCTTGCATCAGGTCAATGCATCTTTACAAGGAGAGAATTCCTAGCTTATCTTCCCAGGCTCCAGCTAAGTTTGCGAAGCTGACATCTCAATAAATTATACAACTGTATTGACTTCTTTATGGACTATCCACATATAAAAGGACTGTGATGAGTTGCATTTAGAAGTTGTACACAGTTCTACTTGATTACTGTGTATGAATGCAAATTTTACCTATGCTAAAGTGTCCAAAGTAGCAGAAGGAACTAGGGAATGTAGATTTTTGTGTGAAGTGATTAGGATTTTCAGTGAGGAAGTGAAAACTTGTTTCTCTAACCAATCTTGGCCTGTTCTTCTTAACTTTCATGCCTTTTGCTTACATAATGAATATGTTTTCACTTTCCAAGATTCCCATCCACCCCTACTTCTAGTCCCTCTAAGCACATACACCACTTAAACAAGCAAATGTTCCTGCTGAACCTCATTCAATCACTACAGCTTCCTCCTAGGAATTTTGGTGTCTTCATGAACCTAATGGCTGGCGAAAGCTCTCCTTTCTGTTTCCTTTTTGAGCTCTGAGGACCCTGAAACAGTTTATTTCTTTCCCAGGACACATGAAGGACTTGATCATTCCTCTAAGTAATGAAAACACACTTTTAACAAAAAGACTTCTGTATTAAACTTATAGAAAATATAAAAGAAACCTAAGCACTTTTACATAATGCAGACCTCATGATATAGCAGGACTTCTGTTAGAATATCAGTTACTAGAAGTGTTTCAACTTTATCTTCTTGGAAATAAAATTCTAAAAGCATTGTCAAGACCATAGTAGTCAACATCCCTTAATAAGCTTTAATGCCACATGTTTATTCCAAAATGACTCAAGACATGTAGTAACAAAGATCATATTTTCCATTTGGACGTGCATATCATTGAAGGTCTAACTCAGCACAAAGTAAACCAAATGGGATACTAGGAAACTTATATTAAACACATCTCTATTTCTTGATATGAATATTTCAGTGTTAATAATTCTAACATTAGTCTGGTGTGGTGGCACATGCTTGTAATCCCAGGACTTGGGAGGGTGAGGTAGGAGGATTCACGTGAGTTTGAGACCAGCCTGAGCTACCAAAATGAGCTCAAGGCCAGCCTGAACTGCTTGGTGAGACCCTATTTCAAAAGGACAATAAATAAATAAAAATAAATACATAAATAAATAATTTCACTATTATGTTTCTAGAGTCATATGAAACATTTTATCCAAATCTCTATTTTATATCTATACTATTGATATAGAGAAAAGACTTAGAAAATCTGTTTTGAAGAATAGGGGAAGTCAAGATTATAATTGTACAATAATCAAATTGGAAGAAACATTGGAGATGAAAGAATGTGAATCTCTTGTAGTACCTATTATTTGTCTCTCCAGTTAATGAAAAACAGTTCTTTTTAGTGTTTACCATGTTCTTAGGCAGACATCACACAAAACATGTTTCAAATACAATTTTAAGCATCTCGTGAATTTTAAGTTTAGTACTGTTAACATTATTCCTATTTTATGAATGAGGTAATAGAGACCCATATAAATTGAATAAATAAGCCCTAGTTTGTAAATGGCATAAGAGGAAGTCGAATCCTGATCTTTGCCTCATGAACAGTGGTATGGTGCACTCTACTCTAGTGATTAAGAAAAAGATCAACAAATAGAAAGTCAATGCCAAGCACACTCATTAACTAGTTTACTGATCTACCTTATAGTAAATCAAGAACTGAAACTAGAATCTCCTGACTCACAGTCACTGATACAATTTCCTACATTAAAAATGTTAAATTTGCACAAATATTATTTTTTATTTAAAAAAAACAGAATAAAGGATAGAAATGATACAGAATTTCAAAAAAAATTAGTGGGAAATTAACACTAGTTATTACATTGCATATTGTTATCTTAGAAACAGTTGTTCAGGTTAGAAGATCCCAGCATTAAAAATAGTTGAACAATCAAACAATGACAGCACAAACTGTTCTTTTTGATGACCTAACAGAGATTAGAAGTATAGTTATCTATCTTGCACATATATACATACATACATTTACATATATATACCTACAAACATATAATCTTCTTTCTTCCTTTTCTCCTTTCCACTATCTCAGTTGTTCTTTCCTTTGAGCACTTTCTTTCCCTCTCATTATTATAATATCTATTGTACATTTTAGGTCTTATTACTCTTTCAGTTTTTTATTTTTATTATTTTTGTACACTAAGAACATAATATAATATTTATAAGTGTTTAATTTATTCCACTTTTGACTATGATCTCAAGTTTCCTCCATTTACCTATAAAATTCAACATTATCCTTTTTATAGTTAAGTAATATTCCATTGTATAAAAACACCATATCTTTCTTATCCATTCTGCAGTCGATGGCATTTGTGTTGTTTCCAAAATTAAGCTATTACAAATTGTGCTGCTAAAATCATGGATGCTTATATATCACTGTGACGTGACCTCTTCAGTGTTTCTCAGAAAATACCCAGGAGGAGAATAGCTGGATTGAATGGGACATCCAATCCTACTCTTCTGAGAATTCTCCATACTGATTTCCATAGTGGTTGGATCAGTCTACACTGCCACCAATAGTGGAGCAGTTTGTGTTTGTCTTGTATTGTTGAGTGCCACAGCATTTGGTGCATATACACTTTGATTGTTATCTCTTACTCTTGAACTTTCCCCCTAATAAGTGTGTAGTGACCTTCTTTATCTCCTTTGATCATTTTTGGTCTGATGTTAACATTGTCTGCAAATAGAATAGCTACCCCTGCTTTTTTCTGGGTTCCTGTCACATGGAATGTTGTTTTCCATCCTTTGACTTTTATTCTAGGAGTTTCTTTTTGAGTCAGATGTATTTCTTCTATAAAGTATACAGTTGGATTGTGTTTCTTGATCCATTCTGTCAACCTATGTTTTTTATTTTTTTTAATTTTATTTAAAGAAAAAACCTAAAACAAAACAGAATAAAGGGTAGTAACAATACAGAATTCCAAGAAAAAAAGGAAAAAAACAACAAAAACCCTCTAAAAATCATTATGTGATAAATTACATACTGACATCTTGGAAATAGTTGTTCAAATTACAAAATTAAAACGTGCAAAGTAGACAATCAAACAATGAGACTGTTAACAGTTCTGCTCCATGATCTGACAAAAACAGTAATATGGTCATCCATTTTACATACTTAAACATACATGCAATTATATCAAAAGGGTAAAATTAAACACAACAAAACAGAACAAAACGGATCACAAGAAAGCAAGGTAAGAGATATAAATTGCAAAGCTAGACAATCGGAAAAATTCATTCTCTATCATATTGACTCTTGTTTTCTTCAAATAGGTGTCCCTATTGTCACATACAGGGCATTCACATGAGACAACATAGTATGGAAATGGTCTGAACAGGACAAGGAAGGCGTTTCAGGTCTTCAAGACCAGACAATAGGGAAGCCAAGAATGGCTGTCATAGTGTCTCTCATTCTCTTCAAAACAGCTGTCCATACCTTCATGTGTGTTGAACTTAAACAAAACAAAACAAGCTAAAATCACTTTGAACAAAGAATGATAATTTTGCTGAATTTCACATCATGACATTACAGAATCAGCACTGGTTACTGTAATATCGCTTTTTCTTCAAAGTAGTTGCTCATTTCAACATGTGTTATATATTTGGTTCTCGTAAACTGTTTATAAGCTCTACACATACATGAGTCTCTATATGTATATCTATCCTATCTGTATTAGAGGGAAAAACAAAACAAAGCAAGACAAAACAAAATAATTCCTAGAAAAGCATGAAGCAAAAAGTCATAAAAACCACAATACAAGCTGATCTACAATGGTTACCATGATGTCTCAGCAGTATATAACAACATTAATAAAAACAAAGCATTGAAGACATTATAAGACTTCAAAAGCAGGTAATAATCAAACCAGAGTGGGTATCTTAGTGAATCTTCTCATTTTCAGTGTAGTTGCCTATACTCTTAGACTTAATGCTATCAATCATAACAGATTTGAATAAAATCAGTCAATACAAAATAGCAATCTAACACACCAGATTCAAATAAGATCAGTCATAATAAGACAGTATAAGTTATAAAGGGCTTCAGATTAAGTTGATAGGAAATTAAGGATAACTACCATAATATGTCCTCTTATTTTGGGGAGAGCTGACCTTGTCCTCAAGTCTTGTGTAAGTAGACAATGTGGAACAGCATGTAATTCATCCAAGCAGAGTGATGAGAATAATGTAGATTTTAAATCTTGTTACTCCATCAACAATATCCTCTGCCTTCCTTTTTTAGACAATTCCTCCCCTTTCACTCCCATAAGGTGCACTGCTTATTTTGGGTCCCACTGCCTCCCTATATAGAGCAGCTCAATG
>PVJX010027264.1:0-25025 GCA_004027295.1 Dolichotis patagonum | reverse complement strand
GTGTATGGCTTCTTTTTTCTTCTATGTACACAGCTTCTAAGCTTTCTTGGGGAGGGCTAGGGCTTTGAGCCTGCCTTTTGGTCTTTCCTTTTGTCATTTTTCTGTATTTCCTTACTTTGAGTGGTGTTCCAAAGCTTTCTCTGCTTATGTGGCAAATTACCTGTTACACCCTCAGTTCCTGGAGGGGCAGTGGCTCCCCTACAGGCTCTTGGCTTCCTCACAGGGTCCTTACTCCCCTCTGTGGGCTCCTGGCTCCCTAAGTTGTAAGGCGAATGCTGGGTGTGGCCACCCCAGAGCCTGTGGAATCTCAGGCAGGCCAGGCACCTGTCCCAGGCAGGTCTCCAGGAGGTTCCCTGTGAGTGAAGGGCCTACAGGTCCCAAAGAGTCAGGCCAGAATGTTGGTTTCTGAAAAGGGCACAGTCCCAAACAGACCTGGCCAAGATGCCAGTCTCCACAATATTCCCAATCCAAACAGCCCGGGCCACTCTGCAGGTCCAAGAGTTTCGGGTCCCAAAGAGACAGGCTGAGATGCTGCTTTCTGGGAGACTTCCTGGGGGTTAAGGGCGGGGCTACGGGCCCAAACAGACCTGGCCCAGATGCCGGTCTCCAGGCAGTTCCCTGAGGATGAAGGGAGGGCCTACCAGTCCCAAACAGTTGCGCCGAGATGCAGGTCTGCGCAGACTTTCGATACAAACAGCCCAGGCCACTCTACGGGTCCCAGAGTTTCGGGTCCCAAAGAGACAGACCGAGATGCTGCTTTCTGGGAGCATGCCATTGCTTCTTAACTCTGGCTGTATATTAGAATCATGTGGAAAATGTTATAAAGAAATAGAGATGCCTACTCCTGTGCTGATTAAATGAGAATTTTTAGGGCCAGGACCTGACTTTGGAAATGTAAGAAAGATCCTAGAGATCTTGTTGCATAAGAGAATCAAGAACCCCTGTCCTGTCTTTTATGATCTGCTCTGTTTCATCTCCATTCTCATATCCTACAGTCTTTTCTTTTTCTTACAATGTATCAATCAAGGCAGAATGTATTTATTTATCTTCTTTAGGAATGCTTCTGCCTCAGGGCCTTTGCACATGTATTTCTTCTGACCTAGAACTTCTTCTCTTAGGAATTTAAATGGCCTTGGTCCTCCCAGCTACTTCAAGTTTGTTCAGATGGGCATTCTTAGTGAGGCCTTCCTGTATGTGACAGATTAACTAACAGTCAACTTGCAATGCTGAACTGAACTCAGTCAGTGTGATTCTGGGTATAGAAGATACACCTGAGGATCGTTGCCTGAACACCATAAAAGGAAAATGGGTGGGGAAGATTGCAAGCTGTTGATTTCCTTGGAGAAGCTTGCCTTGGCTGATTTTCTTGATACAAACAGCTGTTCTTGTCAGAGGAGCCCGGGCCCTTGCAAACCAGAGATGGCTGCTGTTCTCTTCAGGAGAGCTCTGGTCATCACTTTGAGTGAAATGCAGATCCCTCAGCCTGCTGGCACAGATCCTTCACCCCACTGACACAGACTTTCTAGCTTCCACCACTGGCCTTTGGGCCATCTGGTGCAAATTCATAATACAGACTTGCATGAGTCACTGTCATGGGTGCTAGACCTCCAGCTGCATTTATGCAGGACATTGCTGTGTGATCCAGGCCCTCCACTAGATTCTTTGGGTCCTAGTTCGTGGACAAGTCTGTACTTTTCTGCATTTGACTTTTTGGGTGAATATTGTAAAATAATCCTATAAATTATATGTCCTGTATTAAATCTATTCACTTGCAAACCTTGACCACAACTGTGTATAAAGTTATAGCTCTCCCAACACTTTATTACTTTTCTGCATCACCTCAATAAATTGATATTTTATTTATTTATTCATTTATTTATTTATATCACTCATCTAGAGCAGAGGTTGACAGACCACAACCTGTGAACCAAATCCAGCCCACATTCTGTTGTTGTGTGGCCAAAGGACACTGCTCAAGTAGATTAGTACTGGGAGCTATTGGCCAGAACATCTTTCTGTTATTCTGTTTTCTCTTTACCTCCCACTTCCAGTATCCTGGGACCTTCTGGTAACCACCTGTGTTACTGACAACTTCCAGGCACTAGGCAGTGGAATGTCACCCAGTCAAGGAACCAGAGACTTAGACAGTCATCTTCCTTCTAACCAGCTGCCCAAATTGAGATGGCCAGTCTCCTGCAGAGGGACAAGCGATAAGAGTGCAAGTGGTCATTGCAGCTGCCCTCAACTCTTGCCTTCCATGCCCTCCTGTGTTGGAATGTTTGCTTTTCTTTCTGTTTGTGACAGCTGTCACTACAGGCACTGTGCCCCTTGCTTTGTGTCCCCCAGGCTACTGGAGAGAGGGTTAGAGGAGTAGGAATTCTTTCTTCTGTGATGTGGGCAATACTATATCTGTTGGTTTAAAGTATTTATTATCTGGTCCTTTTGTGGAAAAAGTTTCATGACTCTTGGTAAAAAGTATAAGCTGCCTGCAATGATGGTTTTGGATATTATTTATTCTCCAGTGACTTTTTTGGGGGGTTATCTAATGGAGTATGTGACATACAGTGAGAACTCAGTGGCTGTTTACTTAATTAATGCAAAGCAAATGATAAACTAGGAAAATACTGATATTACATACAAAAATTTTTAAAACATAAAGAGCTACCATACAACATTAAGAAAAATGTTAACTTACCAAAGGAATTAGACAAAGACATGAAAACGAAGATTCACAAAACTAGAAATGTAATAACTAGTAAACATATGAAAACTTAAAAACCAATCATATACCCCCCAAATGTTTTACTTTTGTAAGTAATGACTAAAGTGATGTGAATGACTGATTCCATGCAGCTGTGTGAGATGGAGCCTCAGAAACCAGTGGTGCATGTATTAAATTATGAAGAGTGTGAGAGCATAGGTGGTGGTGGTTTGTTCGGTTGGTTTTTTGTTTCTTGGGGTCAGGTATGACTATCTGAATTTTCTATACAGAACATATCTTAAATAATGATTCAATAATTTATTTAAGAACAAGTAGAGGAACTGGAAGAACTGAGTATCTATGTGGGAGTAGTAAATCCCAACCCTTACCTTTCATCATATACAGAAATTCACTCTAAATGGTCATGGATGTTACAGTTAGCAAAATGGTAAAGCTTTTAGAAAAACTCAGGAAAAAAATCTTTGTGATGTTGGCTTACATAAAGAGTTCTGAAACTGGACACAACAAACGTATCAAAAAATCAAAAATTATATAGAATAATCATCAAACTTAACAAGTTTTTCTCTTTAAAAGGCATCATTAAGAAAACGAGGGGCTGGGTACATAGCTCAGTGGCAGAGTGTGTGCGATTAACATGCATGATGTCCTGAGTTCCCTCCCTAGAACAAAGTAAAAAAGAAAAAAGAAGAGAAAATGAAAAAGCAAGTCATACAATGGAAGAATATAATTACCACACATATATTTGACCAAGGACTTGCATCCAGAATCTTTAAAGAAGTCCTACAACCCATGATAAAACAAATAATCTAATTTAAAAATAAGCAAAACATTTGAAGAGATTTTTCTCCAACAAAGACAAATGAGCAGATAGTAAGTAGATAAAAATATGCTTGACTTCATTATTTTTCAGAGAAACCAAAATCACAATGAGATACCATTATATACTTACTATAAAGTTAACAAATTTTTTGGGAATATGGGATAGCACAAGAAGACAGCGTGGTTCACCCTTAACATACAACCAAGCAACACCACTCCTGATATGTACCCATAGGGAAAATTTTGGCTACTCACATGTTTGTAGGTAGATGTTCATAGCAGCTTTATTCATAATGTCCCAAATTTGGAATAAACCAAATATCCATTAAGTGGCAAATATGTAAGCAGACCACAGCATTTCTATGTAACACTACTCCATAATTAAAAAGAACAAAACATTGAAATATGCAACAATATGTATGAATCTCAAAAGTATTTATGCTAAAGAGAAAAATAAAATTCAAAAGCCTCTATACTATATTATTCTGTTACATGAAATTTTAGAAAAATAAAATCATATTGACAAAAAGTAGATCAGTGGTTGTCTGGATCTGAGGGCAGTTAGAGGAGGGAACTGATGTAAAGGAACACAGAGAAACCTTTTAGAGACATGAAATGCTTTATAATAGTGGTTTGATTAGGAGTGGTGATAGTGGGTATCCTTGTCTTATATCTAATTTTAGAGTAAAATTTTTCAGTTTTTTGTCCATCCAGTATGGTGCTGGCAGTTGATTTGTCATAGATGGCTTTAATCAGCTTGAGATAAAGTTCATCTAATTTTATTTTCTGTAAGATTTTTATCATGAGTGGGTATTGAACTTTGTCAGACGCTTGTTCTGCATCTATTGAGATGATCATGTGATTTCTGTCCTCAGTTCTGTTGATATGGTGTATTACATTTATTGATTTTTCATGTGTTGAACCATCCTTGCATTCCTGGATTGGATCTCACTTGATCATGTTGTATAATATTCTTGATAATTTGCCACATTCTGTTTGCTAGTATCTTGTTGAGGATTTTTAAATCTGCTTATTAGATCGACCTGTAGTTCTCTTTTTCGGTTAGATATTTCTCTGGTTTTGGTATAAGGGTAATATTTGCCACCAGGAATTGGTTAGGGGTATTGCTTCCCTTTCAATTTCATTAAAGAATTTGATGCGTACTGGCATTAAATCTTCTCTAAGTTTCTTGTAAAATTCAGCAGTGAATCCATCAGACCTGCACTTTTCTTTATTGATAAATTTTTAGCTATATTTTCAATCTGATTAGCTGATACTGGGTTATTAAGAATTTTTGTATCTTCTTGATTCAGCTTTGGTAATTTGTAAGTATGTAGGAATCTGTCCATTTCTTCTATGTTTTCCATTCTATGAGAGTAAAAATTTCTGGAGTAGGTATTGATGATCTTCTGAATTTCCACAGGATCTGTAGTGATTTCACCCATCTCATCCTTCACTGCATGAATTTGAGTATTTTCTTTCCCTTTTTTGATAAGGTTCACTAAGGATTTATCAATTTTATTTATTCTTTCAAGGAACCAACTATTAAATTCATTAATTTTTTGTATTACTTTCTTAGTCTCAATTGCATTAGTTCTAGAAACATTAGCAAGAGCAGTTAGACAAGAGAGAGAAATAAAATGAATAAGGATAGGAAAGGAAGAAGTTAAATTATCATTTTTTGCAGATGACAAGATGCTTTACATAGAAGACCCCAAAAACTTCTAGATTTGATAACCAAATTCAGTAGTGTAGCTGGATACAAAGTCAATACTCAAAAACCAATAGCATTTCTGTACACAAACAACAAACTCACTGAGAGAGAAATTAGGAAAACCACACCTTTCACAATAGCATCCAAAAAATGAAATACTTCAATAAGTCTTACAAAGGAAGTAAAACATCTATACATTGAAAATTACAGTACTCTAAAAAAGTGGATTGAAGAGAATATCAGAAAATAGAAAGGTCCCCTTGTTCATGGATAGGAAGAATCAACATAGTGCAAATGGCCATACTCCCAAAACTGTTATACAGATTTAATACAATTCCAATCCAAATACCATTAACATATCTTACAGATCTAGAGAAAACATACCTAAGCATTATTTGGAACCAGAAGAGATCTAGAAGAGCAAAGCAATTCTGGGCAACAAAGGTAAGGCAGGAGGCATCACAATCCCTGACTTGAAATTATATTACAAAAGTACTGTGACAAAATCAGCATGGTACTGGCACAAAAACAGACCTCAGGATAAGTGGAACAGAATAGAAGATGCAGACACAACTATAAACACGCTCAGCTACATTATCTTTGACCAAGGGGTCAAACATATTCACTGGAAAAAAGATAATCTCTTTAATAAATGATGCTGGAAAAGCCAGCTCTCCATATGCCAAAGACTAAAATTAGATCCATGCCTATCACCATGCACTAAAGTCAAAATGAATCAAAGATCTAAATATTTAAGCAGAAACACTAAATCTACTGGAAGAGAAAGTAGGTAGAAGACATAGGTGTAGGCAGAGAATCATGAACAAAACCCAAACTACATGGGAAAATACTTCAAAAACTGAGTCAAAAACTGGGATGTCATCTTATTACAAAGCTTTTGCACAACAAAAGAAATCAGAGTGAAAAGACAACCCACAGAATGGAAAAATAGTATAGCCAGTTGTCCCTCAGACAAAATACTTTTTTAAAATTTATTTTAAAAAGAGAAAAGTTGGAAAAGAAAAACAAAAAGCAAAAGACATAAACAACAACAGCAAACTCAAAACAATGACAATATAGGTTTTCAAAACAGAATGAAAGAAATTTAATGATGGTTGTTATATTACATATTGTTCTCTTTTTTGAAGAAAGAAAAGAAGATTAAAGAAAATAGAAAAACAGAAAAGAAGGGTAGAACAATACCGAATTTAAAAAAATTAACATCATAGAATCACTAGTTGATACATTACTCATTGTCGTCTTAAAAACATAGTTGCTAAAGTCACAAAATCAAAGCATAAATAGTGGCTAGACAGTCAAACATTAACAGTGCAAATCCTTCTATTCAATATTCCAATAGAGATTCAGTAATATGGTTGTCTATTTTACACACTATACATACCATTATACTCTTTAGAGCACTTTCCTTCCCTTTCACTTTCACAATATTTATTATAGTTTTTAGATCCCATTATTCTGTCAGTTTTTATTATTTTTTACATTAGAGATACAATGTGATATTTACTAATGTGAGTCTTGTTTATTTCACTAATGAGGATGTTTTCAAGTTGCTTCCATTTACCTATAAAAGCCTCAAGATCACCCTTTTTTATAGCTGAGTAGTATTCCATTGTATAAAAATACCACATTTTTTTCATCCACTATGCAGTTGATGGGCATTTTGGTTGTTTCCAAGATTTAGCTATCACAAATTGTGCTGCTATGAACATGGGTGCACATATGTCTCTGTGGCATGACCTTTTCAATTTTTCTGGGTCAATACTCAGGAAGGGAATACCTGGATTGAATGGAACCTCCAATCCTAGTTTTTTGAGGAATCTCCATACTGATTTACACAGTGGTTGCACTAGTCTGCGTTCCCACCAACAGTGGAGCAGTGTTCCTTTTTCCCCCGCATCCTCGCCAACATTTGTAATCAGTTGTTTTCTTGATGGCAGCCATTCTTTCTGGGGTAAGATGAAATCTCAATGCTGTTTTAATTTGCATTTCTTGAATGGCCAGTGATGGTGAACATTTTTTCATGTATTTATTTGTTATTTGTATATCTTCATCTGAGAACTGTATGTTCATCTCTGATGCCCATTTTTGGAGAGGGTCTTTAAATTTGGGGGGTTTGATGTTTTTCAGTTCTTTATATGTTCTGGATATAAGTCTTTTGTCTGAGGGACTGTTGGCTATAATTCTTTCCTATTCTGTGGGTTTCTTTTCACTTTGTTGGTGATTTCTTTTGAAGTGCAGAAACTTTTTAGTAATGTGAGATCTCAGTTGTTGATTCTTTGAAGTATTTCCTGTGCTGTTTGCATTTTATTCATGAATTTTTTGCCTACCCCTATGTCTCCAAGATTTCTACCTACCTTCAGACAAAGTACTTCTATCTAAATATATAAAGAACTGGAAAAAAACAAAGTCAAAGACCCGGTCCAGAAATGAGTATCTGAGATGAATACACCCTTCTCAAATGAAGAAATACAAATGGTAAATAAATATATGAAAAATTGTTCAACATCATTGATCATTCAAGAGATGCAAATTAAAACAACACTGAGATGCCATCTCATCCCAGATAGAATGGCTATCATCAAGAACTCAATCAGTAACAAATGCTGGAGTGACTGTGGGGGAAAGGGAACCCTTCTCCACTGTTGGTAGGAGTGCAGACTGGTACAACCACTGTGGAAATCAGTATGAAGATTCTCCAAAAAGTTAGGATTAGAGCTTTCATTCTACTCAGCCATTCCCCCTCTGGGTATCTTCCCAGAAGAATTAAAAATTCCACCGCAGTATATGTGCCCTCATGTTTATAACATCAGAATTTATAATTGCTAAATCCTGGAAACAATCCAAATGCCCATCAATCAATGAGTAGGTAAAAAAGATGTTGCCTTTTTTACAATGGAGTACTACCATTCATAAAGAAGAAACCTGAGACTTTTATAGGTAAATGATGCAACTTGAGACCATACTCAGAAGCGAAATAAATCACACTCACATGTATAAACATTGTATTGTCTCATTGTTATGAGAAATTGAAACAGTAAATACGATCTAAAATGTAGAATAGATATTGTGAAATGGGAACAAATTGTTTAAAAGGAAAAAGGAACTAGAATGGAAGAAAGGGGAAAGGAAGAATGGGAAAGGGGAAAAATGCAATTTAATTATAATATTAGTGTCTCTTAGTTTATAGAAAAGGAAAGTTTGTGCTACTATTGATTGGAGAATGTTTTATGCCCATATCTTGTACTCTGAGTCACTCCTTTAAAGATGATAATATTATACAATATATTAACTATTGTTATTCTCCACAATCTTGTTATGAAATGTTTTATTTTTTTTCATAAAATAAAAAAATAGTGATTTGATGATGCACAATTATTCAGTTGCTCCTTATATTATATTGGACATTTTTAGTAAGTATAAGTTAAACTTCTATAAAACTTATTTTAAAAAATGAACAGGAAAAAGTGTAAAAGTAATAGGAAGAACATTCAAAGAACAATACTGAAAAAAATACCTGCTCAATATTACGGTTCAAAATGAAGGTGATTGCTGGATCTTGAGGGGATACTGTTTCTATTCAGAAAACACAGGGCTTTTGTGCACACGTGGTTTCAAGGCATTTCCTCAGCTTGAACTGTGACCATGGCTGGCCCAGAGTATTCTCCAGTAAACGATGAATAAGAAGATAGAAAGAGAGGAGCCAGATGTTTAGCTCAGTCACAAGTGCCTGCTTGGCAAGTGCAAGGTCGTAAGTTCAATCCCCAGTACCCCCCCAAAAATAGAATGGGTAGAGGTGAAACCTAAGTTGGCAACCTAAGGAAATACAAGAGAATGGCTGGGTGTGGTGGCACACACCTGTAATCCTAGCACTTGGGAGGCTGAGGCAGGAGGATTGCTGTGAGTTTGAGGCCAGCCTGGGCCACATAGTGAGCTCAGGGCCAGTCTGAGCTACATAGTGAGACCCTGTCTCATAAAAACAAAAACAAACAAACAAACAAACAAAAAAACCCCAAACCCCTTCTTGGTAGGATTATTGGTAATTTCAAGAATGAAACACATTTTTGAAAGTGGACTAAGATGCACAGTAGAAAAACCAAAGAAAACCTCCAAAAAATGAAATGGAAACGAATAGTAGTAGATAAAATAAGTAGTTGCTCAAGACAGATAAAAAGAAGTCCAGCAAGACTTCACTGTGGTTTCGGCAGAAGTAAACAGAATAAATGGAGCAGGAAAAGAAAAAAAAAACCTGAAAAAGAAAAAAGACAACTTTTATATAAAAGGAAAACCAAATGTACAATTGGAAAGGCGGTATTGTGTTACAAAAAGAACACATCCTTGAGGAGGAAGAAGGGTTCAACCTAAAGAATAGTATGGTCGTCCAGGCAGAAAACAAATCACTGACAGCGAGAGAGCAGTGCCGAGCGGCCTCGGGCACCTCCCCGGTGAGCTCCACAGCAGCCAGTGGCGAGGTGCTGCCTGCGAGGCTCTGAAAGAAGTGTGAGCCAGCAAGGTTTAGCTCAGCCAAACTGTCACTCAAGTCTCCAGGCAGCAGCCATTCACAACAATGAAAACATGCCAGGCCTGCTGCACCCGTAAGTACATCTTAAAAACTGCGTGGTGATGGAATCCAGAGATGACTCTAAAATCTAAATAAAGAATTCTGGAGTGGAGAAACCATTTTACTCAAGGGTTGGTGATGAAACTTGAATAAATTTACATATAGAACCACTATGGTTATATTATACATATAATATAGACAGGGTAAAAGTCATCGCTCTTGCAAGCCACTGAGATTTTGGAGTTGCCTATTACTGCAGCCGCACCAGCACAGGCTGATTGACACAGTGACATTAATCTCATAAATCAGAGTCTGTCTGAGTGAGGGATGCAGGACCTTCTGGGAAAGAATAATGTAGCACACAAAGGATCCATGTGTGGCCTAGTTGCCTTGGAGAGGTAAAAGGAATCAAATATGGGGTGGTGTCTTCTATTTAAATATGTCCTTGGCCGCATTCCAAGAATTCATATCTCGTCTTTGGGAGAGAGGGTGCTGCAATGCCAGGAGAACCCAAATTTGTTTCACTAACATTCTGACTAATACTGTGGCCAGAACAACCAGCCTTGTTATGCTGTCTCAGAGAGTAACACAAAGCGGAGAAAGATACTCTATCTCCCTTTTCCCTGCTTTGCATTTTGAGCACACAGGGCGTTGGTGGCAGGGCCCACTGAGAAATGCTGCATGCAGGTACCACATGTGGGGCAGAGATCACAGCCCAGTAGAAAAAGGCCGTCATGTCCAGGAACTGTACAGGGTCCTGTGTCAGACTGTGGACTGGCCCAGACAGAACAGTAGCAATCATGTTTTCAGTCGCCAGGGAGACAACTACAGATGACGTAGACAACGAAGAGGATTTTTAGGTTTCCTATATAGAAATGTCCAGCAATGCAGTAAGCTAAAGGCACTTTGATCTAGAAGTCAAAGGATGTCACTCAAGGCTTGATTTCTTTTCATCTTGCTCTTTTGTTTCTATGGTTCAGCTTCATCTTACAGCTTGGTTTGTCCTGTGTTTGTTTACAAGACGGCTGGTTTCAGTTTCCAGATCGACACATTAGGCAGGAGGGAAGCAAAACCACTGAACCTTGAACACAATTCTTGAATTTCATTCAAAGTCAACCAATTTAGGTCATATATCGAAACTTAGAAGATATCTGTGGAAAGGAATGGCATTATAAAACCGGTTTAGACCAGTGATAATCGACCATGGGTAATTTTGCACCCTAGGGGACATTTGACAACGCCTGGAAATATTTTGTCATAGGGATGAGTATGTGACTGGCATCTAGGGGATAAAGGCCAGAAATGCTGCTAAACATCCCACCAGGCACAGGACAGCTCCATTTCCACTCCCAACTGGCCCAAAATGTCGATAGTGCTGGGATCGATAAACCCTGGCTTAGACCAGTCAAGAGCCTCTCAGAGTTTAGATGGGGTCAGGACTATCAGACAGTTTGGCTGCTGACAGAGGCAAAGATGAAGTGGATGCTGGGAAGACAGGACAGTATGGGAAGACAGGACTGTATCTTCTACCAGTGCTCAGCAGACCACTATGTGATACCTGAATTTGTACATGAACATAGGCAAGACACACTTGCGGACTCCTAGAAATACCTGGTGTAGCAATTGTAAGATGTCAAATTCTTGATCCATGTCAAGTGTGAAACACTATGGACACATCACACACATGAAGCCAAAAAAGTGTTGGGTAAGATGCTCGGTTCCAAGTTCATGTTTTTTTGAGGACCTTTATGCCTTCTGCTTGCAGGGTAGGACACTTCTAATTTCCAGTACACTTGGCGGGAAGAGATGACTAAGACCAAGGGATGAGCAAATCTTTTACAGCTGAAGTCATGCACAAGCTCCCTCTGGCCTTTTAAGTGAAATAGTTTTCCGGCACCTTATCACTACTGGCTTGTGTTCATGTTTCAAAATGCACAGTACTGATACACTGAAAAACTGCTGCCTACAGTAGAGTCATTTCCTTGTACAAGGCTGAGCAGTTTGGACTTGATCTTATAAAGTGAGTGAGGAATTGGCTCATATGCTAACTACCCCCCAGGAGCCTTTTCTTCTATAAACCAGGGCTCCACCTTTTGTCCCTGGGCTGAATTAAACCTTCCCATAATTGAATGATCCAGAACTAATGCAGACTTTCAGGTCCATCCCTGCTTTTTGATGACTCAGGCATTCTCAGCTATTCCCCCAAGGCACTCAATGGACCTTCTGATATCTTTGTTAGTAAGTTGTGGGTCTTAACCAGCAGGGCTGGAGAGAGGCTGGGCAATTGTGCACTGCCATGTCATGGGACCTATGAGAGGGTCAGGAAGCCTGAGCAAGAGGCATCGTGAATTTACAAGCTACAGGGACATGGGTTAGGATAGAAGATGTCAAATCTAGGGAGGGTCTTTGACTAGATAGGTAAAAAATACAGTTTGCAAATCTGTGTAAAAGAAAATGGTCATGATACAGGGAGTATGATACAGGGATGATATAGGACCTCCAAATAATCTAACTAATATAAGGGAAATAATGACTTCTAACCTGCTAACTGTCCGATATGCTGAATTTGTGTTCTCTAAAATCGAAGAATCAATTCTAGAAGAATGGAACTTAAAATTAGGAATATTTATTGAGAGGAGGATAGCGTCTATCTGAGAGAGACAGAAGGAGTCCTGAGTGGGTAGTTGGGATCCTGCTTCTCAAACGAGTTTTATAGAGCAAAACCACAAGGTGAGGCTGATATAAGGTGGGACAAAACTATGGTCAGCTAATAAGATTACAAATATAATTGCTTAGATACTATTGCTCCAATGGAAAAATCACAAGGTGTGTATGAGGTGGGACAAAACTATAGTCAACCAATAAGATTACAAGTATAGTCGCTTAGGTAATATTGATTAAATGGGGATCCATTGGGGAAGTCCTTGCACAAGGAAGGAACAGAACTTACCAGGAGGAATGAGCTGAGGAGGTTTTGGTTCCCCCACCCAGGTGATTGATTCCTATTTAGAATATCAATCACTGCTGCTAATTCCTAGAGGAAGTATGTGGGTATAATCATTTCTCTTTGTCTTGCAGCCTGATTTTAATGAATGCACTTCCAGCCACAGTTTAATATGTTCTTACCTTCTGCACTGACTCTCTCCAGGGTTCAGCTCTGTCTGACTGCCTTTAATATTTTGACTATCTTAGCTGTCTGTAATAGTCACACCAGGAACTGACCTGGCTCTGTCCAACAAATCTAAAAATTGTTTTCATGTTCATTTCTAACGGGTTACAAATTAAGAAGTGGGGGTGCAGCCAGGGTAGAGGCAGATGTATCTGTTTTAACCAAAATCTCTTGAATCACCCTCCTGAGGTCCACTGGAGATCCAGGGGCTGGGATGGCCTGGCCCTTCCCTAACTCTCTTTCCTTCTCTCCAGCTGAAGCCAAGTGGATGTGCAGCTATCCAGAAATAATAAATCCCAACCTGGGATATGGGAGATGTAAGGAGCTAGGTCTGTAATTGGGTAAGGAGGGACTGTTATCTCCTGGGGTCAACCTTGACCTAATATCCTAACCCCAGACACAAGGGCTTTCCTTGAACCAAGGGATATAGGGCCCATCCTGTTCCTTAGCCTGTATCCTGCCTGGGCCCTTTTAGGAACTCCAGTCTGTCCAGGTGTTGGTCTCGTCTTTACCAGTCTATTACATTCCATCTCCCCAGTGAACCACACACTACCTCTGGGCTGGGCCTGGCAGCCTGACCTGCCAGGACACTCACAGATGTCTATCACCACATTCCTCTTTGCTCCTTTTTTCTGGTCCCAGTTGGACACCCTCAGATGTCTGCTCTCTTTCTATAACCCCATGGCACCTCCTGGCTGTAAAAACTGGCTGTGGGATCAGGGAACAGCTGTTTTAGAGTCATGTCTTCCAGATCCCAGCCCCTCCATAGCCTACAAGCCTTGAATCCCTACTTTTTCAGGCTGAGTATCAGAGTACTAGTCTGCAGGACTCCAAGCGCCTGCCACCCTTTTCAGCCTCTTCTGAGGAAGGCAGCTCTAAGTAGTTCTTTTCAATTAAATGCTGGGTATTATGGTCTGGGACCCTGCTTCTCTCCCAACTGGTTGGCCAGGAATCAGGACTTGTGTTCAAGGAAGCCATCTATTGGCTGGAGAAGAGCTGCCCATGAGCTACCCTGGTAAAGGGATTTTATCTGGCATGAGTACTCTTTACTGGATGGCAATAGCTGACCCAAATAGATCTGTCTGGAGGACTTTGAAGTAACTCATAGAAATGAGGCAGGAAAAAAGAGAAGCAGACAGAGGAAGGGAAGAGAGAGTGTCTGCTTATGAGAAGACATGTTCTGCCTTTCTGGATGTCTGGATGTCAGTCTGTTTCTCCTTCCTTCCCCATAAGCCACGCTTACCTCCTGCTGGGGCAGGTTTTTCTCATTTCCCATCTCTTGAGATTGCTTGAGGCTTTGTTCCTGTTCAGTTCCTCAGAGGTAAATGACAACACCCAAAGAGGTTGATCTTGGTCAGATCAATAATTTTAGTAGCTGTGGAGAAGAAAACTTAGATGATACCCTCATCATATGAGGGTATAACCCAGGACAAAAGGACTAGTGATTGAGTGTAAAGAGCAAAGGTCAAAGAGATCTTGTCAGGCTGAGAGATACACTAAATTAAATGTGGTGACACTCAAAATGTACAAGTGAAAAATTCCCTTTCCGTCCTAAATATGGCATGTGGACATACTACAGTTCTTTTGAAAAACACTTGGCATATCTCATTGGCTACAGGAAAATAATACATAAAGTGAAGGAATTACTTCAAAGGAAAGAAATATCAACATAATGGAAGTATGGTCTCTAGCTCAACATTCCTTAGTGTGAGACAGAGCTATGTCTAGGAGACTTCATGGGCCTAGTCTAGTAGCCAGCAGGGTTTTCTATCAGAGGAATAAGGCGGTTGGTGATATCCAAGCACTATCCTGATCCTTCCATTGGTTTTCATGGAACACTGCTGGTCTATTACCGTGGTAGGTATTTGGTTTAATATAGGATGAGAAATCCAGAAAAGTTTCATGGAGAAACTTGAATCTTGAGGAATAAAGAGGAATTTAGTTTTGTTGACTTGCTTTTGTTGGTGGGGTAGGAAGGGTATCCTGGTTTGCAAAGAAATGAAAAGTGTGAATTGGCTGGAGGTGGGGAACTCAAAAAGATGTGATCACTCACTAGAAGATCTTGCATGCTATGCCAAGGAGTGCAGGTCTTTTCTTTTCTTTTTTTCTTTCCTTTTCTTTCTTTTCTTTTCTTTTCTTTCTTTTTTTCTCTTTTCTTTCTTTCTTTCTTTCTTCTTTCTTTCTTCTTTTTTTCTTCTTCTTTCTTAAAAATCTTTAAGCAGGGATCAACACAATCAAATGTGAGATTAGATTGCTATGTTATCAGGATGGTAGACAGGAGGGTAGACTGGAAGGGATAAAGTTGAAGGCAGGTAATTCAGTTAGGGAGTGTGATCCCCCCCTTCACTTCCTGGCTTCCTTAGTAGTTAGGCTATGGGTATTGGAATTGACCAGTGGACTCTGGGAATCTTGCTATGGTGGGGCTTTCAGGAAAAAATTTCTTCTTCTACTTTTAGACTTTACCTGTGAAAATGTAATATTGGGATCCATACAAGATTTTTTTTGAAGACTCAGGAGAAGACTGAATCAAAGAGAGGTTGAACCAGGGCCCTAACATCACCAGGTGGCCAATTTAACCAGGCCAGGAATTGCTTGCTTAGGTCATTATGAGAAGTTAAAGACTGAACATGGCTATTATGTATACATCAAATATATACATTATATTATTGATCTTTATTACATATAATAATGCTTTAGCTTTCCTTTTGCTGGAGCATAAATACCAACAACCATAACTTAAAGGAAGGGGGGTTTAATTTGGCTCATGTTTTAAGGGGATTTAGTCTATGGTCAACTGGCTCCAAAGCAGCAACATCATTGCATAAGCTACTTACTTCATGGTGGGCTGGCAGGAGAGTGATACGAGAAAGGAAAGGGCAAGTGAACAGATACAGACCCCAAATCCATGCCTTCATGATCCATTCAGACACATCTAAAATTGTGCTCCACCAATCCCCCAGGTAGATACCAAATCCGATCAAGTTGACACTTTACCCTAATTTCTGTATCTCACCCCTTACAAACATCATACTCAAACACATCTCCATAAACAACATGTAACCTCCAAACAGAGGTAATAGAAAGTTCATAATTTTGCCTAGCATAACACAACTGTCCTATGAACAACTGGAAATGTAGCAATCCCTTCCTCAAAGTCTCAACAGCTTCAGCATTATTCAAAAGTTCAAGTCCAAATCTTTTCTAAAAAACAAGGCAAAATCCTAGCTGTGAATTTCTATAAAAACAAAAACACATGGTAGGCAATTCCAAGGTACAATGACATAGGGCAAATGTTCCCATACTAAAAGTGAGGAGCAGGGATGTAGAAAAGAATCAGACCAAAGCTAGACCAAAATATAGCAGGGCAAACATTAAGTCTTATCGCTCCATATTTGGCACCTGGGGCACTCAGTGGGAAATGTGAGTTCCAAAGAACTTGGAAGATCTCACTCTTATAGCCTTGTTAGTTGCTAGACTAGTTGCTAGCTGCTAGACTTCGTCTTTGACTGCCTCTATTTATCCCTGTAGTTTCCTCGGTATATGTTTCATGTTCTTGACCTCTCTGGGTAGCTCTGCTGGGTTCAGGCCAACAAACTGTATTAGAGAGATGAAGGAAGACATGAGAGACAGAAAACATCTTCGTTGGGAAGCCAGGGGTCTTCACTGGAATGGAGTGAAGCCCCAAACTGACTCAAACCTCCAGGTTTATTGAGGCACAACCAAGCATAGAGTTTTGCTGCTTGTTTTATACAGCAAGGCAGGCAAGGAAGGCCTTCTGGTGACAGTTTGGCAGAATAACTTTTGTCTGATTATCCCCTCTGGAGCTTCCTTGATTTTATCATAAAGCCTAATCTCTACTGGAACTGGCAAAATATTTTGTCTTCATGATATTCCAGCTCCTTGGAGTTTGCAGCACATCAACTCTACCTAATGGATGTCACAAGGAACTCCACATATCTCCATCTTTATTCCTTAAATGTGAAATGTATATATTTTAATTTACATTTTACAGATAAAGAAATGAATTTGCAGAAAATGAAAGTGACCTGTGTTCAGAGAATGTCCAAGTCCATACAACTAGTAAGTGAAGGAACACATATGTAGCATCCTATTTTGATGTAGGCTTTCATTAAACCTCGTTTACTAGAGCACTTGGTAACTGACGGCTGTGGGCGTCCTGGCTGATGGAGGAGGCTGTTCCTGTGGTCCAAGAAAGATGAACGACCTCTGAAGTGACCTAGCCTCCCAGTGGGAAAAGGAGATAGTTGGAAAGGTATTGTAGAAGTAGGTACAGCCAACCTTGATATCCTGGTGGCAATGAGAAATATAGAAGAGGGAGTGAATGCTACTTCCTTGGAGGGAGCAGCAGGGAAGGAGATGGTCTTAAGAGGTAGAAGACTGGTCTGGAGTGCATTGAATCAGAGTTTTTTGGACTTGTTGCATAGTGCTGAGGGTCTAGTTGCCAGTGAAAGCTCTTGAGTAAGAGAAAGGCTGGACCTAGGATTGGAACTTCTTATGAGATAGGTACCCAAAGCTGGGAGATTAGATAAGGTTACCCAGGACTGATGAGGAGGAACAGGGTAGAGGTTTAACAGTGGAGCTATGGGAAGATGCCCAGGGAGTGAATCTAGAGGAGTGGCCCAAGAATCAGGATAGAGTAGCAGAGGGAAAGCCTTGTGGGAAGTAGTGTGATAGAGGGAGAGAGGTCAAGGCAGAGGGCCACAGGCAATCCTGAGACCACTGGTGGCTTCCAAAAAGATAAAATCAGAGCAGGATCTGGTATCTGTGGGCTGGGGGGGGGCAGCTGGGAATTGAGAATGTAGTGTCGGCCATCATTTCATGCTTTTGAAAAGCAGTAGAAGGATTTAGGACAGGAGGAGGGGCTCAGGAAGAAGGAAAAGGTTTCTAGAAGAAAGATTCCTAAGTGTGTTTGCAGTCTGTGGGAAGGAGCTCAGATGCAGAGGTGGGAAGAAAAGAGCCGATTACTGACTGGCCAGGCTGTGAAGGGCAGCCTGAATCACAGGTAGAGGTAAAAGAGGTAGGAAGCTGTGGTGTCTTGGCCCAGGCCAATTTCCTTTCTCATTAGGCCGGCTGCCTGCTAACTGAGGAGCAGGAAGTGGGTAAGGTGCTTGTGGTGAGGAAGGGAATTACAAAATTGAAGCTTTGCAGGTTGCACTGTTGCTGGACACAATCAAGGCCTCTCACATTCTCCTCAGCTGAGCACTTTGCTCCCCTTCTTTTTTCTCCTGCTGCAGAGAACTTGGGCCTCAGGGACGTTGGGAAGCCAGCCAGCCAATGCTGTGCTTGGGAGCTAGTGGCCTCTGGAAATGGAGCCCAGCGCTGTGGGGATAGCTCTTTCAGAAGGCCTTTTCCTCTAAGCTTCCTTCCCAGGAAGGCAGGGATCTGCTGGGTTTGCCCACCTTGAAGTTTTCTGAGCATCCACCTGCCAAGAACTCTGTTCTTAGTACGTGGCCTCATGTCAGCCCTTGCTCTGTATTGATGGTTCTAATTGCCCATTCTCACCTCGGTGTTTTCGGAGATTGTCTCAGTTACTGTTATGGTTTGGGTTTGGATGTCCCCCCAAAGCCTCATGTGGTCATGAGGGGTGGGGTGGGCCTTTCAAAGGCAGTTGACTCTAATGTTTGTGATTGGTTTGTTGTTTAGTGCTGGGATTGGAGGTATGAGTGAGTGCTATACCTGTGCAGGGGAAGGTAGCTGACATAAAATATAAGGGGGAGAAGGAGAAGTGCTCGTCCCTTTTTGTTCTTGTCACTGTTGATACCTGTAGCTGCCGTGAGCAGCTTCCCCTGTGCCATACCATCCTGCCTTGCAGAAAGCCAATTATGGACTGAAACCTCCACAAATTGTGAGCTAAATAAACCCTTTCTTTCCTCAATTTTGAGTGTCAAGTATTTTGTCTCAGCAATTACAGACAAGTAACCAAGATAGTTAACCTTTCTCATTATTGAGACAAAATAGCCAACACTCAAAATTAAAGGGGAAAGGGTTTATTTGATTCACAATTTATAGAACTTTCAGTCCATGATTGGTAGGCTCTAAAGGAGGGTGGCATGGCAGACAAACCTCACAGAAGAGAAACAGTCATGGTAGGCAGAAGGTAGCAAAGAAACAACCTTAACAGTGTCATTTTTCCCTTTTATTTTATCCAAACTATTTAAGATAGGTAGCACTCATGTCCTTAATCCTAGTGCCCTTGAGCATAGCATTGCACCATGAATCAATTCTAATACCACACACTCTAGATCCAGTCATCTCTGAAAAAGCCCCACCTATGACTGCATGAGGCTTTGAGAGGGACATCTAGACACAAGCTATAACAGACATGATCAGTGTCTGACTGTTAAGATGGTTTTATAATCCATGATTGGCTTTCCAAATGTGGCTCACCCCAGAAACACTGAATAGGAGTGGGCCTGAGAGCAGTGAGGGCTGAGCAGCCTCTGAGGGGGTTTGCTGGAATCCCAAGGCAGAGTCCTCATGAAGAGGTGTCCAGAGGGGAGATTTCAGGCTGGTGAGACATTCTCCTTCCTGATCCTGGCTTCTGTCCCTGCAGTCTAAGGCCTGGCTGGACCTCTCACCTCTGTAACTATTCTGGCTTGGGACATGCAAGAAAAAGTTCCTCAGTGCCCTGGCAATTCCAACCTCTTAGATTCCTTCCTGGGAGGGGCCCTGCTGGGGGCAGCCTGAGGGCATGTCACCTCCTTGATGGAGTTGGATAGATCACTCAGCCTTGGAGCTGCCAGTCACTCTTTTCACTCATCTCACACCCTCTTTCAAGGGGAGACTAGGGTCTTGGGGCCACATCCTTCTGTAGATATAATACCTTATGCAGAAAGATTAATATGAAGATCTGGGTAGGCTTTGGAGCCAAAGTACGTGGGTCCTGGGTTCAAATCCTAGATCTGCATGTACCAAAAGAGCAACTATGGGTATGTTAAATGTCCTTAATTTCCATTTCCACTTGTAAAATGGAAGTAATAAGTGTACTGACAAATGGCATTGTTGAAACGATTTCAATGAGTTGTCCTATGACCTGGCACATTGGAAGTCTCCATAATGGTGCACTGCAATGTTTCAGCCTTTGCTATTCCTGGTGGGGCAATCCCTGGCTCCTGTCTGTGCAGGGCACACTCCATACTGAGGCTGTCTCAGGGGCAGACAGACAGGAGATAGCACATTTCTGGACTCCCCAAGGCAGAGAGCGGAATGTGTGTGCATCTGAGGGGCGCTGCTCTGTGAAGCAGACCCTGGAATGCACTGCGCTCATCTGCTGAATCCCAAATGGAAACAAATACAAATACTTCTTATAAACAAAGACAGTGTCTTAAAAAAAAGAGAACAAACCAATGAGCTGGTCTGAACTGGAACTGAAGCTCTGAGTTTTCTGATGATTTTCTTTCAATCTAAACAGACCCCCCTGTCTTCCGACCCCTTCAGATCCCCCCAGAGACCTGACTTTGCCCCAGGCCTGGATGCCGGTGGCTGCCTGCACCTCCCTCTCCCTTAGCCCAGCCATGTGCCGGCACTTTCCAGCTGTGGAAAGTTCTTCCAGCTGCCAGTGGCTTCTCTTGTGACGCTAACCAACCAGGGCAGAAAATGTGTCCTTTTCCTTTGAAGGGGCTGAGTTTAGCAATCAGGAAAGTTCTCCCAATCCAGGACATGTGAGCCTGTTGGTGCATAGTGGGGCACAACAAGGCCCCTGAGAATCCCATGAAGGGACATTATATACACGTGCAACTTCTCGATTAAGCTAAGGGTTTCCATGCTCCATCCTCCCCTGTCCAAGATTGTGGGCTTATTTCATCTTGGAGTAGCAGAGTTCTCAATTACTTCTCATCCAGTTCAGGCTCCTGACATCTGTATTTCTGATGTTGGCTCTTTTTCTTCTCAGTACTGGGGATCAAATCCAAGACTTTCACACTGAGCTGCATCTTTTATTTTTTATGTTGAAATAGGGTCTCAATAAGGTGCTAAGTCGTTCAGGCTGAACTCAAATTTATGATCTTTCTGCTTTAGCCTACTGAGTGCTGGGATTACAGGAATACACCACCGTGTCTAGCTTGGCTTTGTTTTTCCTACCCATCTGGCTGGATCAGCACATGTGTCACCACTGCCCACTTCCTAAGGCATCCCTTCTACCCAAGGCTCCCAAGTCCTCATCTCTCACTTTCCTGACCTGTGCCACTGTGTTTCCCTGCTTCTCCCTTCTTTATTGGCCTGGCCTTGCCCAGGTGAGACAGCAGGAGCCCTCCTGAGTAGAAACTCATTTGACCTCCACTCACTGGATGCTCCTAAGAGCCAGCCAGGCAGTCACCAGGAATGCAAGGTAAGTCTTGATCCTGTCCTTGGGGAGTGTCTTAATTACTGTTCACTGGTCACTGAGACAAAGTACCTGACTCTCAAAGTTACAGAAAGAAAAGCTGGTTTCTTTTTTTTTCTTTCTTTCTTTTCCTGGAAGACACTCTTTGGTGGACTTTAATCAAGTAGTCAAAATGAGTATCATCAGTAAGGCAATGAATTGAACTGATGCCCGGGAAAGATCTTAACAGGATTTAAAAAAATTTTTGCTAACAAATATGAAAAAAAAAAAAAAAAGAAAGAAAACTTCTGGAAATAATTTATACTTTATATTGATATTTCCTTGAATTTAATAAATCATTACATATCAATTTCATAATAAATGCTGTAACTATTTTAGGTGTATTTAGTATAATCTAACTGTATGTTAATTTTTAATATAAAGGAAAGGCTTATTTCTTATAGTTCTTGGAGGTTTCAGTCCAAACAGTTGACTCCAAGGCAGTGATGCGTGGCAGGGCAGCCCTTCACTGCCACTGCAAACAACAAAAGCGAAAGCAAAAGAAAGAGACACATCTTCTTCCTGCGAGGTACATTGTATGCTGGCTCTACCCTTAGGCAGGTGTAGTACTCACACCACCAATCCGATTGCTATACAATGAACCAATCACAAATGCTAGATTTGGTAGAGTCCATAATTGCATGAGGTATGGAGGCCACTGACATAAGCCATGACAGGGAGTGTTTGGACTGGTGTCTGTGCCCTCACTCCTTCCTTTTGCCTCTTAGGCATCCTCTACACACTGCAGTTCTCAAGCCAAACAGATCGTCCCACCTGCCCATTTCCATACTGTTTGTGCTGCTAATAGAGAGAATCAGATTCTTTGGCAGCAAACCTCTTTATGTTCTTTCTAATTTTAACTTCTAATTTCTTTCTCCTCATGTCCTACCGGGAGTTCAGGTCCTCACACATCCTCCTACTATCTACCAGATTCTCCAACAGTATCTGGTCTGACAGTGTGTTCACAGCTCTGGAATCTGGCTGCTCATGCTTGGGCCCTAGTCCCATTTCCAAGGGTGGTCTTTTCCCACAGCCAACTGCACACAGAGGCAGACTCCTGTAGCCCCATAGCTTCAGACACTCCAAGAATGAGAGTCAGCATAGGATCCATGACTTGAGTGGTGGTTCTGGCCCTTGCTGACCTTTGAAGAGCCACAGGGCACACTGTGGCAGCTTAACAGGGTGAGGGACTCTCTCCTGCCTCCATCTCACCCACAAAGCAGCTGTGTTAATAGGGAAAACCATTTTCCACTCCAGGCCACTGATGGTGGCACTGACTCCACAGTAATGGTAGAAGGGCCCTAAACATTGATTTCGTTCCTTGAAGGAAGTCTGAGGGGTGTCAAGAAATGGATAAGAAGTCTCTGGTGAGATTCCATGCTGGGGACCCATCTTGATGGGAAATGGATAGTTTCCTTCTTGGTACAAACTGGGGAGAATGCATGGAAGTCATTTTTTCCCCAGAAGCTGATACACAAATGACCTCTGGGGGACGGGCCAAGTGCACAGTGATTCCTAGGGCAATCCTGACCACAAGTGATGTGGCCTCTGAGCCATCTATTGTTCTGTGTGGACAGGTAACACAGCATGTCCACACTGTGTGTCACACATATGTGCTGGAAGGAGGTTGCTGGTTGTGGGAGGAAGAGGGTTAGAAGATGGAGCAGAAGAAAGTAACTGTTGCCTATTAAGGCTAACACCACCTCTCTTGGCAGTAGTTTCTGTTGACCAGGAGCCCCAGCCCTCTGGGATGCTACTCCAGCAGCCCCTCCACCCCAAGGCTCAGCTGGCTCTGATCCCATTGTCTGCACTTGTCAGGGCCAGAACCAGCATGGTTATATCAGCAGCCTTGGGGAGAAGCAGGAAAAAAGAACAATGTGTGACTCAGAGTTCCATGCTTCTGTTGTGGGTTCTAATTTTAGGCCATTGTTCATTCCTCTCTTTGCCTTTCCCAGAATTCTGAAGAGGTGTGGGGGACAGCTGGAGATTAAGAGGGAGTGGAGTGGAGCTCTAGAGAGAGAGCAAGGCTGAGGTACTTACTGTGGAGGCTAGGTTGGGAATTGTGGTGTGGGCAGGCCTTTGGGCTCTGAGGAAAGATGTCACTTAGGATAAGGGTCTCTGTTTCCCCTCCAGAGTGACCCAAGGGTTAGGTTGGGAAGTGGGTGCTCTGACACTTGGGACTTTTCTGATTATTCAGCTATGTTGTTTGAGCTACAAGAAAGAAGAACTGTACTGAAAGCTCCACGCTGAGTCACTTGGGTTTGCAAGGAGTGAAAAGCGAGTCTGTGAGAGGCAGGAGACCCATGACCCGGTGTGTGGGTGCTAGTGTACATGTACCTCCTTCCTGTGGTCCTGGCCTTGGTGGCCAGAAGGGGAGAGGAAGTTATCCTAGGTTATTCCACCCAGTTCCATGCATGGTTCAAACATGGGGATGGATATGAGACAGAGGTCACCAGGCCAGAAACCTATCCAGGCCCTTTTTCCTTTCTGGGCTCAGTCATCATTGTGGATTATGAATAACATGGCATTCTACTGCCTGGGTCTTTGTGCTCACATGTTTCTGGAATGTTCTTCAGAGTTGACATTTCCCCCAAGCAGAGCATGGTGTATGAGCCATAGTTCCTTTCAGGTTGATGTGTGTGTGTGTGTGTGTGTGTGTGTGTGTGTGTGCACATGTGTGTGCATGCATGCATTATGCACACGGTGATAAGTGGGTTCAGTTCCCTCATATTGTGAATAACAGTTATCAAGCGACCTGTGGTGAATTGACAACTGGTGGTCACCTTGTAACATCCAGCTGAACTGAATCAGCATGGTGCTAGGTGTAGATAGTCCACCTGAGGATTGTGAAAAGGAAAGCTGGAGAAGAAGGGGTAGTGTTGTTGGTTCTTCTGTTGACACTGGTTCTCCTGGGTGAGCTTGTCGAGCTTCTTTCCTGATAGGAACTTGGCTATTCTCATTGCCAGAGGAGCTCAGGACCTTGTTGTCATTGAGGATGGCTGTGGTACTTTTTGAGGGTGCTCTGGCCCTTACTTTGAGCATCAATTCCTGGCTCCAGTGCAGATCCCTTAGCCTACTGGCACAGATACTTCATCCTGCAGTCATAAATTTTCTGGCTTCCACCACTGACCTTTGGGCCTTCCCACCACGGATCTGTAAAACAGACTTGCATGAGGCATTGTCGTGGGCTCCAGGTCTTCAGCTGGATGCATGCAAGACATTACCATGGGATCCAGGCTCTCAGTTGGATTCTTTGGGTCTTTAGTGCATGGACAGATTTCCTGCACTTTTATTGTATTGAACTCTTTGGGTGACTATTATAAAATAATTTTATGGGCTGGGGATTTAGCTCAGTGGCTTAAGCACCTGCCTGGCAAGCACAAGGTTGTGAGTTCGATCCCCGGTACCAAAAAAAAAAAAAAAAAAAAAAAAAAAGAATAAATCTAACAGAAATTTTATGTAATTAGTCAAGTAATAATTTCTTAGGTTTTATTGTTGTTGTACTTTTCCTTTTTTCCTTGGAATACTGTATTGTTGCTACCCTTTATTCTGTTTTGTTTTTTCCTCTTTAAATAAAATTATTCTTTTATTTTTTTTTTTATTTAAAAGAGAATAAAACAAAAGGGGGCAGTACAGAGCAGA
>PVJX010027263.1:0-25042 GCA_004027295.1 Dolichotis patagonum | reverse complement strand
TTTGATAAGAGTATATAAGACTTTATGGTAAGCATGAGGCCCCATCTCATAGCTTCAAAGTCTTTCAAAGTTTTAAATCATCAGTTGGAATGGTGTTATCCTGTTTTGTTTGACTATATCATACGTGATGATATGAACAGCTGTTTTGAAGAAAACATTATGAAAGCTATTGCTGATTTAATATTATCCTTCTTAGAAGCCCTACCATGCTTTTTTGTTCTACTTCCGTTGGTTCTATCTACCACATTGTGTCTTATTGGAATTTGAATATGTGTGATAGTTCAAGCAAATTTTTTTCTTTTTTATCAAAAATGAGATATTATAGTACCCATTGATCATTTTCTGTTATTTGGTTCAGAAAGCCCTGTAATTCTTACACTATATGCATGGCTTTATACTATTGTGTTATGTTTGATATTATTGTAATTGAAACTATGCTCAACTATAGCAGAGTAAGAGATATGGTGTTAGATACTGTTGATGTCCAGTTGACTTAATGTAAAGTACTGTGTTGCCTATGTTGTCCTGTTCTGATGTGCTCTGTACTGCCCCCTTTTCTTTTATTCTCTTTTAAATAAAAAAAAAAAATGAAAAAACTTTACAAAGTTAATCTAATCAGCCAGTTTTTCTTTTTAAAAAGCTTATAAAAAGATATAAGAATATAATATTTAACTATAATATTTTTGACAATATTAATAAAATGACATAAAAGTGCAATTTTTCCATGTGGGAAGGATGACAGGATAAACAGCATGACGGAGGTGAGTGACACACAACCTAAAATTTAAAGTACATGCTTAGTGAGGGGTGATTTTATACAGAAAGTTAAATACAAAGAAAAATACTATATAATGAATAAGTAAAAAGCTACTAAACATTCTCGACTGAAATTGCAAAAGTTCATCATTTACTCTCTCGGACTGCACACACTTGATTTCCACTCCACAGTCAGGACGATTGTATCACTACCATCAGTGCCTTTTTTCAAACTTGAACACCAGTCCTTGTTTTACTATTAGGTTTAAGACAGGGTCTTCTGGAGTTTCTAAATTGCCCAGGCTGATGACTGAGAACCAACTAAGATATCCCAAAGGATAAAACCTGATGAAAGCTCAAAGACCAGAATGTCATTCATAAACAAATCAGAAGAATATCAATGAAACATCTTATAAATTAAAGGTGAAAATGTTCCATATAGAACAGTTAGTTTAAAAAATACTTATTTCAGGCCGGGCATGGTGGCACACACCTGTAATCCAAGCGCTCAAGGGGCGGGGTCAGGAAGTCAGCCTAGCCTACATAGTGAGTTCAAGGCCAGCCTGAACTACAGCAACACTCTTTTTTTAGACCCTAAAAATAAAAAACTACATAGCAAGACTTTTTTTAGAACCTAAAAATAAAAAATGTCACACCCCAGTTTGTAAAGTAGTATTTTGCAAAACCTTGTTTTGTTTTGTTTTGTTTTGTTTTGTTTATTGGAGACAGGGTCTTGCTATGTGGTCCAGGCTGGCCTTGAACTCACTATGTAGCCCAGGCTGGCCTGAAACTTGTGGTGATCTTCCTGCCTCAGCCTCCTAAATGCTGGGATTTTAGGCATGCATCACCATGCCTGGCCATGCAGAACCTTAAAACAGAATCTATTGCACAGTATTTTGCTTTTTATGTTACTTTTTGCTTACCTTTCATTTAAATTATATGCACTGTCTGCCAGTAATTAAAGAATTTTTTGTCCCCCTTTAACACTTGCCTTTCACATTAGAATCAAGGGCACACATATTAGATCAGGCCTCTACAAAGTCCAGAATAATTACCTCAATAAAATTATCTGGCACTGATGCCAAGTATACGACTGGTGCTAGACATCACTGTGCTATTCACATAAACTCTTTTTAAATAATGAAAGCTAATTGTAGGGCTCACTCTGTTTGAAAGGGTATAATTAGAGCTACCAGCTAAGACATCAACAACGATAACAGAAAACTCACTTCATAATACACACCCACTTATTCACCATTTAACTACCCCAATCGTTCCAACACGCTTACCTTTTTCCGAACCCCTTCTTGGGTGCTGGATAATTTGAGCAAAACAGGAGGAAGGAATTTAGATATAATATTCTGTAATTGTTCATCTGTTTCAGCATGGCCAAGTCGTAAAAAGACCCGTTCGAGCTGATCTATAACATAAAAAGGGGGGGAAAAAGCGAGAACTTGGCAAATTAAATACAACCAAGACTATTTTTACAGTTTAATCCTCTTTTTCTGCACTGCAGATCCTTCAATCAGAACTTTAACAACAGCTAGCCCTCCACACAACTGACTTTGACACAGCTACAAAGTAACACTATGAAGATGTATACAATACTACTTGTGCTATCTTACAATTGCCCTGTTCATTTATTCTTTCTCTAGGAAGGAGAAATACAAATCCAATAATAATGAAATTCTCTCCTCCATAAAAAGTTATGCAGTTTTTCTAAGGGACTTACATACTAGACAGAAGGAAAGATTTTTGAAAAATATACATCTGGCTACCAGAGCAAAGGAAAAAAACTTTGGTAAGTTTCCAAGGATGGCAGATCTTTGGTGAAACCAAAAAGTTTCTCCCAACACAGAATCACTCCCTATTGCTGTGTTGGGGTTACTGAACTAGAAATTGAGGAACAAGTTTCTCTCAACAAAGTCACTGTCAGAAACATGTTAGGTGAGACCATGGGGATACACTCAGTAAAACCCAGATTATAATATCTATATAGCAAGCAACCCTGACTTCAACCAGTGTACTGCAGGGGCAAAGAGAAAGCTGAATGTAAGTGCAACTCTCACAAATGACTAGGCATTTGTAAGGAATTGATGTTAAATTTTTAAGTTTTCCTAGCACATTTCAAGGTACCAGTTTGAGCCCTAGCACAGGGGAAAAAAATAAGAAGAATAGGTGCTCTAATGGTATGGCCCTATGTTGTTTCTTGAAGGTTCTTACAAAAATTATCACTAACAATTAAGGGTTCCAGCAAGGAAGTAGAAATGTTCTACATTTTGACACAGAGGATGGTTATACACATGTATACATTTATAAAAATCCACCACATTCTACATTTTCATACTGGCTACTGTATCTACTATACTTTAAGAACTTATTTAGCCAGGTACGGTGGCACATGCCTATAGTCCCAGATACTTGGGAAGCTAAGGTAGGATGATCATTTGAGCCCAAAAGTTCAAGACTGGCCTGGGCAACCCAGGGAACCTGTATCTCAAAAATAAAGAAGGGAGAAAGGAAGGAAGGAAAAAGTAAAGAAAAGATTTAAAGAAGTCCTAATTTTTTAAGAGATAAAGACTGAACTATGTAAAAGTAAACTAATATAGTTACTGAGATTTACTTCAAAAAATGGAGAGGGGTGAATGAAACCAAAATGGGCCACTGATTGACAACTGTCCAACCTTCCTGACAGAGAATTACTTTTCAGTTTGTCTCAAGTTTTCCAAAGGAAGGTAGCTAGATCTAATCAATCCTAAAAGGCCCAGAAGAAATGACACCATAGTACCTGTAACAATAAGCAACCTCAAGTGCATCAGGTATCAACCTTATTTTCAAATACCATTCTACTGCAAAAGGAACCAGACTCCCTGGGAAAATGGCTGGTTCTAGGGCTTGCTGCAAGAAGAAAAACAAGATTAATCTAAAACACCTTGTTGTCCCAGAAATGATATGGGACGTATCAAACAAATATAGAAAACGGGGCTGGGGATTTAGCTCAGCAGCACAGCGTATGCCTGTCAAGTATGAGGTCAAGTTTGATTCCTGGTACCAAAAAGAATCCAAATGAATATAGAAAACAACCTGAAACAGCTCCTAATGGCTAAAGTTAAATCAACTGGAAGAACAGAACATAGTACTGGGTCCACAGATATAAAGAAGTGATTAAATAAATAAACACAGGAAAAGAGGCAAGTCTTTGTTACAGAAAAATTCAAAATAATACATGTAGATACTTCCCCCTGTAGGTAGTAAAGCTTACTTTATCCCTTTTTATCCCCTTAGGGATAAAACAGATTTTAGTAACTAGTTTCAAAGAACAGTAAAGGGAAAAAATGTTAATGCTACAGTGGAGAAACCTGAAAAATAGTATCTTAACCATGGTATCTCATGGATACTAAGTATATATAATATGCTGTGACAGGTATTTCAACACTGGTATTTGTTCTAAAAACCTATAACAACAATCAAATCATAAGTAAAACACAAAAACTCAAACTGGGAGACATGCTATAGGCTACCAGGCCATGACTCTTCAAGACTTTCAAGATAATGAAAAACATGAAAAGAGTAAGAAACTATCCTGGGTCAGAGGGCGCAACAGAGATATAACAATTAAATGGTGCCTGGAACACAGCCCTGGGGCGGGACACACACACACAGGACATTAATGAGAAACTCGCAAAATCCAAATTATCAAAGTCGGTTTAAGAAACTAACAAGCCAGGCATGGCGATACAGCCTATAATCCTAGCACTCGTGCGAGGATAAGGCAGCAAGATTGGCACAAGTACAAAGCCAGGCTAGGCTACACAATGAGTTCAAGGCCAGCCTGAACTGCATAGTGAGACACTATCTCAAAAAATAAAAATAAAAATAAATTTTAAAAAAAAGAAGAAAAGAAGGATGAGAGGAAAGGCAGGCAGAAAGCCTCTGAGATTTCCAGACCAAATGATTCTATTTGGTAAATACTGACAATTGCTGTGAAAGAATTCTTAGGAATGAATTAAACTCACAGTATTTGTGGAAGTTGTAGATAAAAAGCAATTTGCCTTAGTTACAGCTCTCAGGCAGCAGAAATTTCCCACAGATTTAAGCTATAGGAATTGTAGAACCGTTCTACAGACAAACGCAAAAAGTTCTTCATAAAAAGCTGTACTAGAGGTTCTATGCCAAAGATTAAAGGGGTGGAGAGGAGCACTGTACTGCCTTTCACTTTGACACAATCATCTGCATCCTTGCAAGAAAGTTAAATAAAGCCAGGTGTCATGGCACACACCCATCATCCCAGCACTCCAGAAGCTGAGGCAAGAGGATCACAAGTCCAAGCCTAGCTTGCACAACTTAGCATACCTCTATCTCAAAATTTAAAAAAATTAAAAAGGCTTGGGGATGTAGCTTATTGCAAAGGCCCTGGGTTACTCAATCCCTAGTAACACACCCATATCCATACACACACACACACACACACACACACACACACACACACACACTCTAAGTGCAATGCCCTCACTGCAACAAAAGTACTTGAGAAGGGGATGTGGGAGGAAAAAAAGGCCACCAAACACCATGTAGAGATTCTTCCCAACGAGGCTGAGTATACCAAAGAGAGAATTAAATCCTTTCATATCCAATGAGAAACATCAAAGGAACGCTGTTAGGTCAGCTTTAGAGATACATCTGTTCTTTAAATAAATCAACCATGTCCAAACTTTACAGAAAGAAAGAAATGTCAACATGTGCAGCTATACCCAGCTATTAGATTTTCAACCTGTTAAGCTTAGCAAAATGAAGATCAAAGGCTTAACCTAATATAGTCGTGAATCCTGTTTTTAGAGGCATAGAAGCAAGATAAACCATATCCTTCACCCTCAGCCCTGTATACAACTTCAAGAAAGTGAAAAAAAAAATAAATAAGCATAGGACTCTGCTATGGTTTGAGTATGTCCCCCAAAGTTCACGTTAGAAACTCATCCCCAGTGCGATGGGGCTAAAAAGTAAAATCTAGTAACAGGCAATTATATCATGAAGGCGTTGCTATCACAGAAGCATGTGGGCTTTGCAACAGTGGGCTCATTATGAAAAGTAGCCTTCTGGGGCTGGGGATTTAGCTCAGCGGCGTAAGTGCCTGCGTTCACGAGTCTGATCCGAACAAAAGAAAGAACGAAAGAAAGAACGAAAGAACGAAAGAACGAAAGAAAGAACGAAAGAACGAAAGAAAGAACGAAAGAACGAAAGAACGAAAGAAAGAAAAGTAGCCTTCTCTTGCTCTCTTCTCATCTTTCCACTATGGAATGATTCAGCATAAAAGCCCTCATCAGTTGCAGGCCTCTCAAACTTGGATTTCCCAGCTTTTAGAACTGTCGGAAATAAACTCCTTTTTCATTATAAATCATGCAGTCTCAGTAATTATGTTATAGCAACAAAACAGACCTCCAAAGGACTTATTCAGAAACAAGAAAGAATGGAACCCAAAGTTCTGAGGATTCAAAGGGAATCTAAAACTTACATGACATGTAGTTGAAACAACCCTTTAATCTAAGGAAGCACAAAAATGTGTTCCTCTGTTTGTGTTATCACCAATTTTATGGTACTACTAGCAACACTCAAAAGAACACCCAAGTGTCTATATGAACCTGTCTGCTCTTAAGAGTTTCTGCAAGCTAAAACTCTAGAAATAGAAATACTGAGTCAAAAGGTAGGAGTATTACCAAGTTTTAGCAGCTTTGGAGAAAATGCCCTTCAAAAGGGTTGTGCTAATTTATGTCGTCAGCACCATACAGTACCAATTTCCCTAGGCCCTGCCTACAGAGTAATCCATCTTCCAAACACTGTAGTTCATTAATCTTAAGAGGACATGATAGATGAAAAACGATCATATCATTTTTTACTTTTTAATCTATTTTTTTACTTGGGTGAAGTATCATTTTCTTACTTGGGTAAAATATCATTTAGGTCACATGAAATATCTTCTTTAAATTACTGATTCTTATTTTTAGTTGCTGATTTGCTCCTCTTGTTATTTAACAGTACTGGGGACTGAGTGTGACGCCTCAAAGCCTACCACTGAACTACATCTCCACCTCTTTAGTTGTAGATTTGTAAGATTTATAAGAACTTTATAAATGAGGAGGCTGGCTCCCCTTTTTCTCCCATAGTTAGAAATACTTTCTCAGTTTGCCTCTGACTCTCTAAAGCACTGTTTTTTCCTTCCCATATACGTACTTACATTTACCATTCCTTTCTTTTATAGCTTCTAAATTCCTAGTCATGCTTAGAATGGTTTTTCAATGTATTTTAAAAAAAATACATGATACAAAAAAGGTTACCATAGAAGACCAGAAACAGATGCCATAGAAAGGTCTGCTTGCCAAGGCTGGCCCTTGGTTGGCTACTGGAAACCTGGATTTCAGGAGGGTTCTTCCCATTCCTAGAACTGGTAAACAGTCTGTACTACATGCTTTATGCTGAATGTTAGCTTTTCTTCAAGGAGGAATCTTGATACGTTTTAGGCAGAGGTGCCAACATTACTAGCTCCAAATAAAAAATCTTGGGCACTACTGCTCTGATAGCATGCCCCTGCAATCCCAGCTACTCAGGAGGCTCAGGCCAAAGGATTGCTACTTCAACTACAGCCTAAGCAATTTAGCAAGACCATGTCACAAAAGAAAATTTAAAAGACCAGGAATGTAGCTCAGTATAGGTCATTTGCCTAGTATGAACAAAGCCAAGGTTCAATTCCCCATACCACAAAAAGTAAATAAATTTTTAATAACTTGGTCACTGAGTCTGCAGTGAGATCACATCTGACAAGTGTTGTCACAACTAATTACTAAAGGAATTAAGCCTGTCCTGTAGCAGGACTTTGCCAGAAGGGGACTGGGAAGGTTGTGCCTGGTTTCCTCTAAACTTCACTCTACGTGCCTCTTCCCTTTGGTGATTCTGCTGCAACAAATCCTAGCCAGGAATACAAACACGTAACTGTAGACGTTCTCCAAGACAATCAATGAACCTGGTAGGGGGTTCTGGAGGAACCTGGTACTTATATTTATCTATTTTTATCTAGTATGTTTGTAACTTTACTTTCTGTATTCAAGTCTTTGATCCATCTGGAGTTTTCTTTGGATATATGGAGGGATATCTGTGTTTTTAAAATCTTTTTGTCATTGTGAAATAAAACACAGAAAACCATTCAAATCATATGTGCACAGTTTAATGAATTATTACAAACACTCATGTTAATTACCACTCAAGTCCAAGAAAACACTGCACCTTATAAAGGGAGTTCTGTTGCAAGAATGTTTCAACATTCACAAGAGTATATCTCATTCAGGCAATATTAATGACAAAATAGAAAAATATACAAATTCGAAGGTCAAAAACAGCACTGGAAAAAGCTCACCACATAGCATGAATAAAGAGCTAACACCACACTGCAATTCAATCTTTCTCCTCCTCTTCCTTCCTGCTAATTTAAATTCCCTCGTCCTTCAAGGCCCAGCATTCTCCTCCCTATCTAGGTCACTCTTTCACTCCTTCAAATACTTACTGAAACTACTATGTGGCAGTTTGGTGGCCATGGGTATAAAGGTGAAGAAGGAAGAAGCATGAATGTTGTCCAGATTTACTTACTGTATGTAAAAAGAGAGTAACAGAAGGCCTGGGACAGACTGCTCCAAAACAGCAGCAGTAAGGACAGAAGAAGCAGAGTCTGAAAAAGAGAATGATGGGCAACAGACAGAAACAGGAAGAAAACAGTCAAGAGTAAGGACAAAAAGATTTTTAAGGGGACAGCAGTCAACCATTTCAGATGAGTTCAGATTATTCAAGATTAAGAAATGAAAAAGTCTATGATACTTTTACAAGAGAGGCTCACACCTGACTTTTACTTAGGCAGTTTCCATAAAGTGGTAGGGACAACAGTGGACTGTACAAGATTGAGGAATGGACAGAAGATTAAAAAGGATGTGGGCAATACAAATTTTAGCTGAAAAAGGAATAGTTACCTCTCATTGTTTCAATTAAATCGGAGATCCAAATATGTTAAATAGCATAATTCTAGGAGAAAAATTCGTAGAGGGGGGCCCTCCGAAAAAGGTCCAGAGTCAGGATGCAGCACAAAGTTTGAGGAATTACTTGAGATGGAAGGACAATCTCTATTACAACGGGAGGGAAACACAGCTGCTACTGATAACTCAGTTTTATAAGTTTCATGGAAGGGTCTGGAACAACGCCTTTCTGGCTTCTGTTGTTGCTGTAAATACAAGACGATGTCTTGTGTTGAAATTTAGAGAGCAGAGGGCAAGTCAGAGATGCAATAGTAGAAGGCGGCTTACAAAGGTGAAGGTGAAGAAGAGAACTCACTCACAAAATACTGTAGTTCCATGGAAAAATATTAAAGCCCTTGTTGAAATTAATGAATACAAGATAAATTTACTGTGCTAGTCAACACAAATTTTAAAATGTCTATCCCTTCTTTCCCCTCCCTACACAGCATTCACAGAAGTGTGTAATAACAAACAAATTGAAACATACACAGCCTTTCCAAATATCTGGTGACAAATGTGACTTAGGAAAATATCCTTTATCTTGCATCAAAGAATTAAAGAGAGCTCTGTTAAGGTGTCTAGATTTTGTGTTTGCATATACGTACACACCTGAAAACAAAAATTTGTAAAATGTTTCTTTTGCATATTTATGGGAGTAATTTTAACTTTTATTAGTACATGCTTCAGTACACAATAATTACATTCATCATGGAGAGTCAATCCATGTACACAACACATCTTTTAAAAAAGTGAAATGTGAAAATGTGAAAATGTGAAATGTGAAAAAAATTCTTTTTTTCAGTTTTTTCCCTTCCCTCTCCCCCATTCTTCCATCCCTTGGTCTTCTTCCCTTTTGTAAAAGATCTATCTCCTTGCTTACTATTATTTATCTTTTATTTGGGAGCAATTTTACATGGACAATGATTCATGAACTATATAATTATTATTAAAATAACCTCGTGAAAACCCAACTAATGGCATTCTTGAGGGGTCCATAAGATGTAATGGAGCCAATGGACCTATATTTCCATATCCCATTTGCAGGGTGTGATTGAAAAATATGGTGAATGCTTGAGTTTTTCTTTTTAATTTATTACAGTAAGAGACACACTGCCATCAATACCTCTCACTTTGAACATACTTGTCTCCATCATTCTTGCTACTTAACGAAGCAATTCTGGAGTCTTCTTTTTTGTCTTATCTGTGCTGTCTTGGCTGCCTTGATGTCCTGAATCAATTAAAAACATTTACTTTTCATGTCATTTTGAATAAGGTGGGTGAGGACACACTGTAATGTTTTTACAAACCTGCCTTTCCATTGGATGGCACTCAGCAGCAGCAATCACCTTTTTTCTTTAATCACAACTCCAAAACACATGAAAGCAGACTTCCAAAATTGTTTCAGAGAGTGGCAAGAACAATGCAATAAGTATGTTTGAAGCAAGAGGGAGTATTTTGAGGGAGATGAATGGCAATGTGTTTTTTTACTGTAATAAACTATTTTTAACTTAAACATTCACCATATATTTTGATTACCCCATACTTTCTTGTTTTAGTTTAAAATTAAACATTTCTAAAGTTATTTTCCTCATCTATAAAGAACAGTGCAACACTACACATGGAAGTTGTGGGGATAAAATCTGCATGAGACATGAAACATTATATAATACTATATATAACTATCATACTATGTATGTAGCTTTTCTATTGTTGCATAAAAAAAGGTTAGCTAACTTCTGTTCCTGATCCCGAGCAGTAACTCTAAACCAAATCCTAGCAACTTCCCCAGTGATTGGAATGGCTCAGTTAGTCAGTGGCAGGACCCTCTAACCATACCAGATGGCACATGCTAAGGAGTAACTCACCAGAGCTTGGGGGGAGATCCTATACAGCTTTGGAAAATAACTCAGCATGGGCACTGGTGATCATCCTTGAAAGAACAATACAATTAGAGGCCTACAACTTTATTGAAGTCAGGTTATGATCTAGGGAAGAGACTAGAAATTGAATCATATGAGCAATGATTCAATCAATAATGCCTGGTCAACAAAAACCCTAAACACCTAACCTCAATGACTTTCCCTGGTCAGCAATACTGTGTGTATACTGTTACACACTGATGTGCTGGAATAGTAAAGTAGAACAGAATCTTCACGTATGGAATCCTCACACACCTTGCTCTACATGTCTCTCTCTTTGGCTGGTTCTGACTTGCATTCTTTTCTGTAAAACTGTAATCATAGGTTTAGGGCTTTATTGAATTGAGTCATTCTAGCAAATCACTAAATCTAAGAGAGTCTGTGGGGACCCTCAAGTTTATAAGCCAGCTAGTCAGAAGTGAGGGTGGCCTGAGAATGCCTGACCATTATGGGAAGTGTCTGAATTATGCAATCTTGTAACGGACTGTGCCCTTAATCTGTAGTAATGAATAGTTCTGAGTAAGTTTACATTATATAAAGTACTTAAATAGTAAACATACATGTAGTTATTATCACCCAGAATATATTACTCAACTATTGCATCTTTTTTAAATAAAGCTAACTACTAAAATAAATTAGGAATCTATCCAATATTTCAGAACATACATTCTGTCAGCTGGGAGGCAGGAACATGAATTATTAGTAGCATCTCACCAACAGTAGGAATCCTATGCTGGCTATGTAAATACCCTTCACTTCTTCCACCAAAGGAAAAACTGAGCCAAGCCAGACAGCTAAAATCTATGTGACAATATCCAGAGACACAAGAGCTTATCAGATAGAAATACAATTCTGTACCAAGTCATAATTACATGATCTATTACTTCCAGAGATACACAACAATGATACTACATCCAATTATAAATCCTGCCTTTAAAAGCAGTGTCATTTTAAATTACACAAATGCTGAATTCCAAGAATGCAACGTTGGTTTAATATTAGAACTCAATATAATTAGCTACATTAACAGAATGAAGATAAACAATCATGTAATCACTTCAACATATTCAGTAAAGGTATTCACATGGAACAGATGGCAATAAAATGGACAAGGAAATAAAGAGAACACCCTTAATCTGTAAGGAATTTTTACATACTTACAGCAAACATTATATGCAATAGTAAAATACCAAACACATTCCCCCTAAGTTTGGCAACAAGACAAAGATGTTTGCTATTAACGATTCTATTCAAATTTGTACCATAAATATTATCCAAAGCAGTAAGAAAATAGAAACGTATCCAAATGGCCACCATCACATATCCCATGAATGTTCCAGGGAAGGGCCTGTTTCATTTAGCTCTGCCTCTTACTGCACCATTCCCACTTGGCTACAGGTGACCTAGGAAGATATGAAGCAGCAGATTTACAAACTGGCCAAGAAGGGCCTGATTCCCTCAAAATCTGATGTGATCCTAGGAAGTCATTTAGTGATAAGCAATAAAATCTTGAGAATACTTAAGCCCACAGGATTTACTCCTGATCTTCCTAAGAATCTCTACAATTTAATTAAACAAGTTGCTGTTCAAAAGCACATTGACAGTAACGAAAAAGGCAAGGATGGTTCTGATAGATCTCAAGTTACCAAATGTCTCCACACTGTAAGACCACCCAACTGGAATCACGAATCATCATAACTTTTGTCACTTTTGTCAGTAGCATAAATCTGTCTATGTCCTCAAGCAATGAAATCACTATTTAACAAATAAACAAGGATGTACATTCAGATTTGAAAGAAATAGCAATTTCATTATTTGCAGATGGCATGGTTAGTGTATAGGAAATCCAAAAACAATTGCTACAGTTTGGAGCTAAAATGTCCCCCCAAAGTTTCACGCAACGAAAGGCAGGGCTTTCGGAAGGTTTCTGGATCATGAGGGTTCTAACTTCATCAACTGGATTAATCCACTAATGAGGTAACAATCTGATGACATTATTAGGACATAATGGAAACTTACAAAGTATGGCAGAATTCAAGCAAGTGGATTATGGGAAGTCTGACCTGAGGAATATGCCTTGTCCCTAGCCCCCTCCTTGCTGGCTTTTTTTCTCTCCCTCTCTTGTCTCCCTCCCTCCCCCCCACTCCCAATTCCTAGCTGCCATAAGGTGAGCAGCCGTCTCTGCCACCAAGATGTTTCTACCTCACCTCAGACCCACAGCCATGCGCACAGCCAATCTGGACTGAAACCTCTGAAACTGCAAGCCACAATAAACCTTTCCTCCTTTAAACTGTTATTCTCAGGTATTTTGTCACAGTAACAAACAGCTACAACAATCTATAGATAAACCACCAGAATAACAAAATATACAAATTCACTGACTTTTCAATATACCAGCAATAAACCATTTAAAAAATAAAAGTGTGCTGGACATGGTAATACACCCCTGTAATCCTGGCCATTCAAGAGGCTAAGGCAAGGGGATCCCAAGTTCAAGGACAGCATGAACACTCTAGTGATACTCTTTCAAAAATAAAAAAAGAAGAAGAGTTGGGGAGGTAACTCAGCACTTTTTGGGTTCAATCCTCAGTACCACAAAAAAATAAAGTATGAAAACATCTATTCCAATGACATCAAAACATATGAAATACCTTCATCTAGAGAAAGCTATGCAACACCTCTATGCAAAAGACTAAAATACACAACTGTGAAAAATTTAGGAAAACTTAAAACACATAATATATTCAGAATACTCAACGTAAGTTGAGGATTCCTAATTCAAAAATCCAAAATCTGAAATATTCCACAGCATACAACTTTTTGACCACTGATATGATACTACAAGTATAAAATTCCACACCTGACCACATGATAGGTCACAGTCAAAACACAGGTGCACTAAAATAAAGAAAAAAAATGTACAAAATTGCCTTCAGGCCATATACGTATGTTATTTATGAAACATAAATGAATTTTGTATTTAGACTTGAGTTCTACTACCAAGATATCTTATTGTACACATGTAAATACTAGAAGTACAAAAAAATTCAAAATCTAAAACACTTCGGTCCCAAGAATTATGGATTAGGGTGTTTGTTTGTTTGTTTGTTTGGATAAGGGTTCTTTAACTTGTACTCATAAGATGTCAATTTTCTCCAAATTGATCTCCAGACAATACCATCTAATAACAACTCAGCAGATATTTGGAAGATACTGATAAATTGATTCTGTAATTTTTGCAAAGGATCAAAATTTGTCAAGATGATCTAAAAGGAAAAGAAAAGCTAGAGGAGCCAGATGTGTAGCACAGGCCTACAATCCTAGCACTTGGAAAGCTGAGGCTGAAGGGTCATCTTGAATTTGAGGCCAGCCTGGGCTACACAGTGAGTTCAAGGCCAGCCTGAACTACATGGTGAGACCCTGACTCAAAAAAAGGCTGAAGGAAAATTTATCAAGATTATCCAAGATGATCCACAAGAAGGAAAAGCAGTTTACATAACTAAATTTGAAAGCTTACTAAAACCTACAATTAAAAATGCAATACTGTACAAAAATAAACAGGCTAGTTGAACAAAACAGAAAAATCCTTAAGTCAAACACATAACCACCAGATTTATAACACAGTTGCCACTGTAATCCACTAGGCAAATGACAGCCCTTTCAATAAATGGTATTACATCAATTGTATTATCATATGAGAAAACAAAACTTTAAATTTTGAGGTAGGTAATTACCTGCCTCATACCAGTTCTAACATAAAATCATACACTGACGAATAAGTTTAAACGTGAAGGACTGCCATGTAGATCTGTGGTAGCATGTATCCTCAGCATGCCCAAGAGCCTGGGTTCAACCCTTAGCCTGCAGGTACATGTGCATGTGTGCACACGTGTGCACACGAACACATTCCAATCTAAATGTGAAAGGTAAAACAATGAAGTTTCTAGGGTAAAAAAGAGAGAGAGAGAGAATATTATCAGCACCTTGGAAAACTTAGAATCTTAATACAGGAAGGTAGATGGTTAAGGCACCCAGAAAAATGAATTACAGAACTCCAGGCTCAGAGTAGAATTTATAAATGTGGATTTGAAAATAAAAAAGCCCTGAAAGAAGCAGCCATAACATGACAAAGAGTATCTGTGTAAAACCTACAATAAAGGGCCGGGGATTTAGCTCATGACATAAGCACGAGGTCATGAGTTCAATCCCGGGAGGGGCCCTACAATAAATACTATGCTGCACACAAAATCTGGAAAAGTCAAAAAATGAACATTATCACCACCTCTAAGCAAACTGAACTAGAGGTTCAAGAAAATGCAGTAAGAAAACAACATTAAGAACTGTTAGTATTTCACAGAATGTATTTTTTTAAAAAAAGAATATATGATACATATGAGATAGAGTATATAGACTAAGAAAGTCATTACTGCATAAAAGACCAGAGTGCAAAAATCAACTGAGATACATTAGAATGAAGGATCAGAAAAAGCCTTTTTAAATGTGATTTATGACAGGCATGATAGTGTATGGCTGCAATTCCAGCACTTAGGATGCTGAGGCAAGAGGATCCCAAGTTCAAGGCCAGTCTGGGCTACATAATGACTTTGAGACCAGCAGGACTTCAGGGTAGAGACCTTGTCTCAAAAAAGCAAAACACAAAACATAAAATAAAATGCTATTTATAATGGCAATAAAAAAATATACAATATCTAGGGATGAGTCAAAATACACCAAAGTCCTTTACAGAGAAAACTGTTATCTGAAACTGCAATTCATTTTTTTTTAATTTTATTTAAAGAGAAAAAAGAAAAAAGGGTAGCAACAATACAGAATTCCAAGGAAAAAAAGAACAAAAAAACACTAAGAAATCATTGGTTGATAACTTACATACTGTCATCTTGGAAATAATTGTTCAAGTTACAAAATTAAAACATACAAAGTACACATTCAAACAATGAGACTGTTAACACTGAACTGTAATTCATAAAAGGTCAGAATAAATGCAGATTAATCACTATCCACTAATTTCTGTATCAGTCGATAGGTTAGATTTTCTTGTGATAATGCCAAAATCCCCCTGGTTTAAATAAACAAACATCAGTTTCTCTCTCAATTACTCATCAAGCACAGGTCAGGAAAAGGGCTCTGCTCAGCAGGCAGGCTGAAAGAGCCAACACTATCTTTGTGTACTGCTGGCTGGTGCCACACCCCCAATCCTTCTGTTCAACTCATTTGCTAAAGTAATCATCTGCAAACTCCCTACCCTGTCCCTAACCAAAAGGTCACCAGGGACTAAATTCTACTGGGCCCAGAAAAGAGAATCAAAAATAACTGGTAAACAGCACTAAAGCCCATAAATAAATTCAACAGTGAAAAGATTATGGACCAGTGGTGGCGAACCTATACCACATGTGCCACAGCAGGCTGTTTGTACTACTGAAAGCTTTGTTACTGTGCGTTTCTTTTAATGTATAAGTTGTTTTTTTCTAAACTAAAACTTCAGTCTTATTCTTGTTTAACTACAGTGTTGGGGCTTTGCAATAAGTAAGTGGGTTTTGGGTTGCAGTTTGCATACCCGGTCTGTAAAAGGTCTGCCCTCACTGCTGTAGACAGTACAAATTCCCTGTGAAAGCCGAAGCGCTGATTATAAAATTCATGTGGATTACATATTGAACAGAATATGCAATATCAGAAAGCCAAGAATAACTGACAATTTTCAATAAAACTAAGTGGTCCTACTAGATTGCACTACTTCCTATGAAGCGGCATTAATTAAGCTGATTAAGATTATGTAATAAAAGTAGATAAATAGACAAATCACTAGGTTGAAATAGAGAACACAGAAAGAGAACTGGAAACGCAAAAAACTTGAGACTGACAAAAATGACACTAACAATCAAAGAAAATAGCGAGACATCTGACTTCAGAGCAGGAACCTTCCTGTGCTAACAATAAAAAAAAGGATTAAAGATGATCCTGAAGCCTGCTGCAGTCCCACATGCCTATGATCTCAGCACTGAAGGAAGCTAAGGCAGGAGGATTGCAAATCTGAGCTGTACCCAGGCAATTCAGCAAGACTTCATCTTTAAAAAAACATTTTAAAGGGCTAGGAACAGGGCATGGAGGCTGAGGTGTCTGAGTCAGGAGGACTGCTGTTGAGTTCAAGGTCAGCCTGAACTACACAGCAAGACCCTATCTCAAAGACAACAACAAAAGCCATTAAACTACAGATTCATTTTTTTTTTAAACTGTTTGAATAATAAAAGAGTGGAGGGATGTAGCTCAGTGGAAGGCTACCCCTGGTTTTGATACCTAAGAACCAAAAAAGGAAGAGGGTGAACGTTAAGAAAGGCAAAATTTCAGATGATTCTTTCCTATTTTTTTGTTTAATTCTGGGTCACTATAATTTATATCATGAGCACAAATTACTTAGTTGAATTACAAAGAACAAACGGTTGTCTGTGATGACAAGTTTCATTGGTTTTTTAAGTTCACTTAAGTTGGGCTGGGGATTTAGCTCAGTGGCCTAAGCGTCTGCCTGGCAAGTGCAAGGTCGTGAGTTCAATCCCCGGTACCAAAAAAAAAAAAAAGTTCACTTAAGTTTTCTACAAATGGGCCGGGGATTTAGCTCAGTGGCTTAAGCACCTGCCTGGCAAACATGAGGTCATGAGCTCGATCCCCAATACCAAAAAAAAAAAAAAAAGTTTTCTACAAAGAATACTATTTTTTCTGAATGAGAGCTTCGGGGTGGTGTAGCTTAGTGGCAGAACTCTTGCCTAGCACATGGAAGGCACGGCACCACCAAAAACAAAAAAAAAGAAAGAAAAAGAAAAAGTTATGCCAGGCACAGTGGGTTATATATAAATACATCTTAATCACATGGCATTATGAGTGTCAGAAAAGCACAGAGCAGCACCATTATCATCCAAATTTACAGATGAAAAACTGGAACTCATAACCTGACTGACCTACCAAAGGCACCAAACTAATGAGACAAATAGAAACCCATAGAGATCTTTACCCTCCACTGCAAATCGGAACACATTAACTCACTCTCAAGTACAAGCTCCTGAAGTAGGTAATAGTAACTCCAACTTACAGATGGAAAAACAGAGTCTAGAAAAAAATTACATCGATCAAAATTACAAAGCAAGTAAGTGTCAAGTCCGTCTCTAAGCATAATGCTCCATGTAGCATGCTAAATTATAGCATGGTTTAAGTAAAAAAGATACTAACTCTTACTAGATAATTATATACAACATTACTCTGTACTCTGACCTTAGCCAGTATGGCAGGTATGGGGTCCTTGGTACAATTAACCCTTTCTTCAGGCATCTGAAATTGGAATCAAAGAGTTAAACCTCCCATGAGTAACTAAACTTGTAAAAGTAAACTAGGAGACAAGACATGGGCATCTTCAGCCTACGCCACAAGGCACAAAACTGGAGAAAGTTGGTCTGAAGAAAGAATGCCACAGAAAAGAGAAGCTAGAAGAAAATGTGAACAATATCTAACCCCTAAATCCAAGCCCCTCTTGAAGGCTATTCTCAATTTCACAAGATTTCTGATTCCTTGCAAGTGCCGACTTTAGCATAAGTCAGCTGACAACTGGATCCAAATATAAATGGAAGGTACTATATTTACCAACAAAACAACGCCCTGTGATATACTTTCATAATTCCATTAAAAAATAAGCAGCTCTCATGTGCCTATGGTGAATATCAGATCAAAAAAAGAATGTTTCCTAAGAGTAGGCAAATTTAGTTTCAAGAAACTCTCTCAGATATGTATCCTACCACTCCCCAAAAGCCATCCAAATCCCAAGAGTTTAAGTGAACCGTAAGTTCTCCCAGTCCAATTCTTCTGACCAAGTAAACCATTCAACAAGGGATACACACATACACACACACACACACACACACAGACACACACACCCTACCTATCTCCCGTTCTGGTCACACAGACTCCCACAGATCCTTTTTGTGTATCTCCTGGTAATTCTTACCTTTTGCTGTACATTATGCAATTGCCCATCTTTCCTTGCCCGAACTATAATAGCAATTTGAGGGGTGTTTGACTCCAACTCTAGCTGACTACCTAATTTGTCTCCATCTTCTCCCAGCTCAAGATGAGAAACTGTGATTTACCCCAGCACTTCACTCACTGCCTCACAAACAGCAGTTGCTCAAATATCTGTTAAATTATGAAATATTGCCAGGCATGGTGGTACAAGCCTATAATCCCGGCACTCAGGAGGCTGAGGCAGGAAGTTTAAGGCCAGCCTTAAGCGAGTTCAAGGCCAACCTGCACTACACAGAGACTTTGTCTCAAAAAAAAAAAAAAACCCATCATGAAATATTAATCCCTCATACTTTAGAAAGGCTATTGAGAAGTTCATACATCTATATATCTGCTTAAAATCTGCTTAAAAAGGGACTGTACATATTTAATACAAAGACAAATGATTAGAGGTTTTAAAAACAAAAAAAGTAAAATTCCTGAAGGGCTGACAGTATAGTGCAAATCTCCTCAACTCAGGGGGTGTGAACCATTAATGCAGAAACAATGAGAGCAGGAGAGAAGAATAAGAGGAAGAGGAGAAGAGGCAGGGAACCACTAAAAGTATAGAAAGTCAAATTCTCCTAAGGCAAGGCCTTTTCCTATGACTCAACACATGACAAGGGTTCACCTCTGTAATGCCTTGGTAAAAAGGGATTGAAGGAGAAATAGGAGGATTTCATGTCTAAGCTGACAAGGATGGACCAAAGCAGCACTTTCAGAGCTGGGAGCCCAGAAGCTAAGAGAAGTCGAAGGAACTAAATTATACAAAAATTGCAAGTGCAGACAGGGAAGAGAATGAGCAACTCTGAATTTGGATGATCCCTGCAATTACTAGTTTGAGACTAAAACCATGAAAAGCATCTAGATTTTGTGGTTAACACTCAATGTTTTCCAGTAGATCAACAACAAGGTTATAAATCTAACAAAGTACTCAGCCCTTAGTTAAATTCCACTGAATCTGTTAATTTCCAAATACCATTCCAAATACCATTTAAATGCCACTCTAATACTTGGCAAAATCCAAATGAAGCCAGCAGAATGCTTCTTTAGAAATCTATGGCTAGACATCTGAAATCTAATTCTTGTTCCTATAGTTTTAAATTTAGCCTTGCTCCTAAATACAGCTTTTTTTTTTTTAAGGAATTCAGTTAAATGAAAATGTACTTAAAACAAAAATATCAGGCAGTCTAGTATCAAATACAACACAGTATGTTGGAAGCGGGGAGATCCAGCCCCGAAAAGAGACAATAAATCATGGTTTCTGTTGGAGTTGCTTCCCTCCAGCCAAGGCAGCCCAAGGGGGCACCAAGAGAACTTTCAGAATGAAGTCCTGAGCGGGAGGCTCTGCTAGTATCCCAGGCCCCCAGTATTCAGGCAATCAGATCATCTTCCTCTCCACTAGTCCACCAATCTCTGTCTTCTTCCCTGGTCTATACAGATTCCCCAGTGAGGAAACCCATGCACCCAGATGCACTCATGTCCAGGTTCTGTAAGCAAGGAAACCAAAAGAGAAAGCTCTTTTTCCTGACACATCTGCAAACTATCCCAACCCAGAATGGCCCATAACAAGGTCACACTCATCCCTGCTCACACCTGTTACTGTCCCTGCACCCCACCCCACCCCCACGCCCCAAACACACAGAGGAAGAGAGAAATCACAGGGGCAGCTTGGCTCTGTTGAAGCCAATGGTAAGACAAGAGTCCTCACCTGTACCCCAAATGCAGTAAGTGGCAGACTCCCAGCACACAGACATTCTGAGGTTCATAAACACTCCATCTCCCAAGGAGGCCCTTTCCCCAGAGCCAGTAACTGGCATATGCCCTGGTACAATCCAGTTTTCTTAAGGTGATGAACAAGATTACTTCAGTTTATGGAAGTCAGTTTAAGGGAGATAATATATATTATGGAAGAGTTCAGACTACATAAAGCAAAACCAAGATCCACCCAAAGCAGTTAATTACTTAGCAGAACAATGATCATTTGGATGTATAAACTCTATAATGTTTTTTTTTCTTTTCTTTTTGGTACTGGGGATCGAACTCATGACTATGCACTTGCAAGGCAGGCACTTATGCTGCTGAGCTAAATCCCCAGCCCTATAAACTCCATAACGTTTTTATTTGAGTTATTACTTAAATTCTAGCATTTGTAGTTTGACCTACTTGCCTTCAGCATACCATAAAGGCCTTAAAACATCTCTCATACACCCAAAAATTCTAAGAGTTATAAACTCTAAGAAGGGATGAACAATGCCCTCATTGCACCTTCTTCCCAATTTTCTACTTCTCTATACACCTGAACAATAAAGTTATGTGAAACAGCAAAAATAAACCAAAATTAATTCTGAAGTTGAATGCTCAAAATTCCACATAAATTAAGCATCATATACCATCACCATTAATATACATACAAAAAGTGATAGAATGTACTGGAGAAGAAGTAAATTAGTCTTAAGAGTTAAATTAGAAGATAGCAACAAAATGCATTTTTGGACTAAAGCCATGAACTCCCAAGTAGTCACTGGATAGATTACCTGGTATCAGATAATTACAAACTGAATTTGTCAACCAAAGGACCATCCAATACCACCAATAGAGAAACCAACATCATATTCTTGTGCTCTTCTCAAAATAAAAGAGATTAAAATCATAGCTTTTAAAAAAAAATTATAGAGCATGTCAAAACAGCAGAATCAGAAATATCCAATTACCATAACGCTGCCTCCTTCAATATCCCCTCTTTTTATAAATAGAACAATTAACTCTACAAGACTTCCTGGAGCATGAAAATTCTTTTTTTGTGTGTGGCAGACAATGTTACTTGTAGACCATCACCCACTCTTTCCCTTATGCATACCGCTGAGCAGCATCTTCAAATTTTATCTTTTTCTTTCCTATTAACTTTTTTATGTTTATCATTACAGAGAATAAAGTTTAAGGCATATACAAACTAACAGAAACGTCACTGATTGTTGCACAATAGCTAAGAAATGGGGAGAGCAAACAAAACAGGAAGATCTAAGAAAAATTACTACCTGATAATCCATGCATTTTTAAATGCTGCTACAGAAAAATGCACACATCCTCAGGAACTAAATCTACTAACCTCTACAATCAATGTGATACATGGTTTATCCAATCTTGACAAAAATCCTCTGGATCACCAATGGTATGTTCATCCACTCGTACATATGCAATTGTATAAAGAATCTATTATTTAGAACACCAAAAGAAATACAATTAAAAGATTTATACGCACAGCTGCTATTTTAAGAAAAAGTAAGTACTGTTTATTCTTGCTAAGATCTCTGATGCTCTGCTTTACAAATTCAGAATAAGGGGGGAAATATAATGATTATCAAATTTGGGAAAGAATAAAGAATATATGATAAACAGAACTTATCAAAAATATGCTGTTTCAAAAAATATAGTAACTATTTGAAGACTAAAAAACTCCAACATCAATAAAACACATACTTTATCATACAAGTATTTGTGTATATCATAAACATATTAAAACCTTATAAAATTAAGAAAATATCTGAATTATATGATAGTTATATGAGTATTAACATGTATACATGTAAGAGCATTACAACTGAGAATATAAACGGTTAACACATAACCCTAGTAACCTATGACTTGTCCCAGCACTTTTTATCTCCTTCCTTGGTTCTTCTTTTTCTCCTTCTCACTCCTAAACATGTATACTCCCAAAGTTTGTCCTCTGAACCATCTACGCATTTCTGTGATTCCATCATCATCCCTATCTCTTCTCAAGCTTCACAAATAAGGTCACCACATATAACTACAATCCATATGCTAAACACTGCCAAATTCTTAGTATGTGTTATGTATTTTCTCTAACCATTCTTATAATAATTCTGTAAGACTGGTTTTGTTTTCATTCTATTTATTTATAGTTGAGAAAACCAAGGCCCACAAGTTAGGTGACTGTGTGTTCAAAGACATTTCAACCAAAATGTAGCACAGCCAGGATTTGAAACCAGCTCTGACTCCTATTCCAGAAGTTTTAGTCACTACTCAAAACATTCTACCTAATCAACTCAACATGGGTTTCAATAATTCATTTATAATATATGGGTCTCAATAAGTAATTTGTTTGAACACTACTCAAAACATTCTACCTAATCAACTCAACATGGGTTTCAATAATTCATTTATAATATATGGGTCTCAACAAGTAATTTGTTTGAACACTACTCAAAACATTCTACCTAATCAACTCAACATGGGTTTCAATAATTCATTTATAATTTATGGGTCTCAATAAGTAATTTGTTTGAACACAAATCTGTTCTCTATCTCCATTTCCAACTTCCTAAATACAGTATACTCAGAGGCCACACTCTCCCCAGTCTTCATCCCAGTCTCTCAAAACAGACTCCTAGAATCATCTCTAAGTCTTCCTTTTCTTCAAAAACACTCATCTCAAGGGGCTGGGGATTTAGCTCAGTGGCTTAAGTGTCTGCCTGGCAAGCACAAGGTTGTGAGTTCAATCCCCAGTACAAAAAAAAAAAAAAAAATTGACTTTTAAAAACACTCATCTCTTTGGCCAATAATTTCTGCCTGCTTTAAGGATTCCACATTACACTGCCCCTTGCCAAATCTTTCTCTGTCCTAGTTCAGACCTTAAGTTTCTTTTATGTGGCCTCTATGATGTCCTCCTAATTAGTCATGCTGCTCTTGGTCTCTGGATCCTTACAATCAATGTTACACCACTGCCACTTGTTAGCCTTATAAAACAGATTTACTCAAGTTATACCCTGTTTAAGAGCCTTTGATGGTTCTCTACTCTCTCTCGAAAAAAGTCAAAACTAGTTGTACTGGCATCCCTACAATACCTTAGTCCCAACCTATCTTGTTAGTAATATCTGTTACTGTCCCATACAAAAAATATTAATTTACAGAGAACTTAACTTTTGTACGTTTTCACATACAATAATCCTAAAAACAAACACTGCATTTGTTATGCCAATCTTATGATGAAAAAAAGACTTAGTAAGGTAAAGTATTTTGCTCAGACTCCAAAATCATCAAGGTAGCATGAGCCAAATTTCAAACTCCAAGGTTTATTCCCCTTCCCAGTTCTACACACAGCCACAGTACCCCCAATTCCCTTCCTATCAGACTTAAGCTTTTTCTGGAAATACACAATATTTCTCTACTAAGATACCTCAGCTCAAGCCATTAGTCCTTTACCCTGGAATGTTATTCTTATTCCTTACGAGTTCCAAAAATTTATGTCAGACATTTTTCACATCAAGTTTCACATTAACTACTTATATTGATACACGAATCTGTTTTCTGTAAGTCCTCTGAAGACAGGACCACAAATTCATCAATCTTTAAAGTCTGTTTACTGAATTGGAAAATGGTGGGTAAAACATGCCATACAAGATGGCTTGGCCTGGCCTGAAAGGAGAGATAAACAACTGGATCAAACCATCTGAGCACACTGGCAGAGCCTACAATACTAACACGTATCTTTGAGTAAGGTCAGTGTCCCAGTGCCACCTACTTTCATTGACACTGGCCTTTATTAAATATTACAATTTGCTGAAAGCATAAATTAAACAGGATGGTACAGAAGTGAAAAAATGAAGTAGAAGCTGATTAAGAAAAATAGAAATATTACCATCATTTTCCATTTTAACCTGTTTCATTAAGTAACCAAAATTTAAATGATACACACTTAACTTACCCTTGCCACAAAGATCAGCTCAGCAGCATATATACCTGTCACTAAAGCAATCGCCTCTCTCAGGCTACTTCAGTATGCCCACAGAATTAAGTTCAATCATGCAGCTCTACATACAGCTTCCCAAATCTTATACTCTTAAAAAAGCCACTAGGAATTTTAACTCTGGCAGACAGGCTCGCTCTGAAGATACCTGACATGCTGATTATCTGGCCCACTTGTATAACTGAAGTTTCCCATGGCTATGTCCAATGGTCCAATTGAATAGTACACACTTTAAGATTACAGGTTGCTGCTCCTTCATGAGTTGTGTTTATCCCAACGAAGATCAGACACTCGGGATACCTTATAATTATAAAGCCCAGAATATGAAACCACTAAGCAGCTGACCACAGGAAAAGCATCAACCACCTCCTTTCCTCTGTCAAAAAACTCTGTCTGCTGCTGAACTATAACTACAATGTCAAGTTTTCCATGATCTGACAGAGGACACTAGAAGAAAAACTACCACCTGCTCTGAATTGAATTTCCTTTCC
>PVJX010027262.1:0-25031 GCA_004027295.1 Dolichotis patagonum | reverse complement strand
ACATGAAAATTTGTAACAAAAGTTTAAACAACAAAATCTATCACATTGTCATTATACAGTTTTTAATATAATTTATATATGAAGTTTGGAAAGGAATTTGGTTGTACACAATAGATGAATTGATGGTTTTAACATTTGAAAAAGAAGACGAATATACCTGTGAGTATCAATATTTGAATAACAAGGAAGTCTGATTTGTAAAAGAGCTCATTTTAACAAAAAATTCTAGTTGTTTAATGATGTTCTTTGTCAACCCATACATAGAAAAGTTCTTAACTATCAAGTTCATATTAAAGCTCTTATATACTTTAGTCATTTTACAAGTGGAATATAGTCATAAGCCATATTTTCATGTAGAATTTTTAGTCTCTGTTCAGGAGACTTTGTGCTTTTCAAATTTCTATCTATCAATACCTTTTATGTCTAACTCTCTGCATGGCATACTAGAAATATAATATACAATCTATATGATTCTAAAAGACAGAAAAATAATTACTTTTTAATAAACAGTAACATTAACATGATTCATAAGGGACTCCTTAGGTAGTATATGATAAAAAGTAATGGAGGAAAGACAATATTCTTGATGAAAGTGACAAAGATCAAAGTTAGGAAGAATCCTAAACTTGCTTTTTAAAGACAGGTACACTTGACAGAAGATAATAAACAGAGTGCGTGTTAAATGCAGGGCATTGCTATAAATTGAATGCTGTGTCTTTCCTCCAGATGCCTGTGTTGAAATCTAATTCTCTATTGGTGCTACTTAGAGATGGTCCCTTCAGGAAATGCGTGGATCACAATGGTGGTGCCCTCATGCATGGGATCAGTGGCCTTATAAGAGGCTATGGGAGCTCCTTTGCTGCTTGAGCCATGTGAGGACCCAGGGGAAAGGTGTCACCTACAGCCAGAAACTGGCCCTCATCAGACACCACAGATTTTGGAGACTTGGTCTTGGACTTCACACTCTCCCAATCTGTGGGAAATAAATCTCTGCTGTTTATAAACTACCTAGCTTGTTGCATTTCAATATACTGTCCTGAAGGTTCTAGACTAGACATGCAAGGAGAATAAGCATTCAGAAGCAGAAAGAGCTAGAGAATGATGCTGTAATTCAGCTAACAGCGTTTAAGCTCATTCTGCCTAAAGGTGAATCTTTATTCTGATGGTAGTACTATGTCACGGGTCAGGCTTTTTAACCTCAGTTTTTTTTTTTTCTGCACACTGGTTATAATAACAGTACTTGCATTATGAAGTTATTATGCAAAATTCAATTAAATTGGATTAAAGTGATGAAAATAGTGCTTGGTTCATAGATAATTGCTATGAATGATTATAAGTATTTCATGGAGCAGGAAGAATTATGCTTACAAAAATGTTTAAATTCTAGACTAAAGAGTTTAACATTTCTTCAAGATTGCCTCGACAAATGAAGTTGGTTATATAATTAGAACTTTTAATTTGTAACAGGATGCTCTGGTCATTAAGACTCATAATAAGAATAGAGCCACAGTAAATTATCAGAATGACACTCCCACAAGAAATAGAATGAAAGTAATAGTAAGTATTCATCAACAGGTCTAAGCAACTGAATTTTGAATGCAAGTGGGATATGAAGTAAATGCTGGCTCCAAAATTTAGCATGAGAGTGACTGGCAGAAAAGATTCTTGATAGAAATAAAGAAAACATACCAGGAGCTAGTTTTGACAGAAGCGTAATGAGTTTAGCTTAACTTTTTGTTTGAAATGACATGTAAATGTCAGCATATCTGCCAATTTAGTTTGTTGAAGTCTCATGACAGACATGGAATACGATCTGCATAAAACAAAATCATTTGAAAGCACTTAAAATATAGGGAGTAGAATATCGAAGTTTAGGATTATTTACTTGCAGAGACATTTTTAAATAATCATGGCAATCAGTAAGAACACGTTTAGGATGTCAGCAAAGATGATATTTTCAGTTCCTAACCAAGGGTACATGTTAATATTTTTTAAAGCAGTTTTAAAGAGAAATTCCAAGGGGACTAATCCTAAGCTTCAAATTATCTAAACAAAAATATTTATTAAATATTCTACTTCTTCCTTGTTGGAAAAAAATTTAGGCAAATATATAGGCAAATTTAGAATTGTCAATGTCTGTTGAATAGGATAAAAACTTAACCTTTGATATTTCTGAAATCTACACTTGTACCTATAGACAAATGTAATGGGGCTTAGTGCCCAGTGTTTCTGTATCTAAGCCTATTAGTGGAAATGTGTTGGTGGTTCTGCAGGTGAGTTCTACACACCAAGATTATTACAATTTATTCTAAACTGTACAGATGGAGATCTTTTACATAATCTAATAAATTACCATTTGATCTATCTTAAAATGTCTATTGTAGGGCTAAGAGTGGAAAAGGCCCAACATTATTACACCGAACTACATGTTCAGCACCAACAGGTAGTTGAATAATGATTGCCAGGATGGCATCTACAATTTTTGTAAATCATGAGCCTGTCGATTAGGCATAAAATATTAGGCTTATCACCGGGAATCTCACCTGTGTCCTTTGTAATAAAATCTTATCAGGGATTTTAGTTTCCCACACATTCTTGAAGACAGTCCTTAAGGAATGGAACTCTTTCTATAGTGATGTTCTATATTTTCTTAAGATCTACCTTTCTGCCCTTTCCTTCCTAAATGCCTTCATTTTTCCCTCTGACACTTCTGTTATTAATCTCGTTAACTGCCCCCCCCCCGAGTAGCCTGGCCCTTTATAAAGATGGATTTCACACATGATGAGCTGATATTCTCCCAGGTCCTCCCCTATATGTAACCAACTAAGACAGGAGCCTCGGGGCAGCAACCATTTGTAGATTTATATTGTTCTTTTCTGGGGCAACATCTATGGTCTTGCAGTGCTGCCTTGGCAATGTTGATTCCTTGGAGAAGGTAATAAAGGAGGACAGAGGTCAGTCTTCATTCAAATAACTAAGAAAGAGCGCCCCAGAGAAGGGTGGCAAAAGCAGAGTTCCTGGAGACAGATGACACCATACCGAGGAAGGGAAGGTGCAAGAAACCCATGTGTCTGCAGTATATGTATTCAAATCAGCTGTCTTCATTAAGGTAAATACAGAACATGGAAAAATGAGGGAGGGTGGCCAGAAGCAGATGTAGACCAGTGCTAAATATGAGCACAGTGCTATTTCAAAGCGGCATTTTTCTAAAGGCAGAATCTGGGAGCCCCAAAACCTCAGCAGTTCATAAGTCAACAGAAATTAGTGGTTTTACTTGTATGTGGAGTAACATTCAGACTTTTACCTACTCTAAATCAAACCCAGTTACTTCTTTTCAAATAAATATAACTCTCATGAGATGACAGGTTCATTTTCAGAGACAAAGAGTAATGAAACCAACAGTTTCCTAGAAGGTTCTGATGACGCAGAGAGGTTCTTCGGCACTCCTAATTTCAAAACGCTGGTCACCAAAATGTAGCCCCGATCCTTTTGTGATAAGTCAGAGCAGCTGCTTTGTGACTATCACAGTCTTACACCTAACTCCGGTGTCAGGTTTCCAGCTGGGTATCATTAGAGCTTTTCAGCTTCATATAGGATTCTCAAGTGGCAAGGGTCTTTCTATTCCACACTTCTGCTCATGTCCTATACTCTATAGTGTGCTGGCTTCTGTGATGTTTTAAGTGATGGGTCTTTGTGTTTTAATGTATAATGAGATCTCATTAGTGGAAGTAAAAACTAAAAATTATGGAAAATGAAAGTAATTCTAATCGGATTTTAATAGCTGTTAGTAGCTGTACTATACAGGCAGTGTCATGAAGACCTTAACGATAGTCGTATCTGTTTTGCAATTAATATTGTTATGATTGAAATCTAAAGTATTGAAGCAGAGGACGCTCCTGTAGATTTCCCAGTGCCTTCATCTACTGCAGGTCCCTAAACTCTCTCTGAAGAGTTTGGATAATAAGAAGGAATCAGGGTTCTAGAATGAGGAAACCAAAGTGCCATAAATTGGAATTCAGGAATGTACGTAACAAAACAATTGATGGCATGTGACCAAAATATGGCAATGATGCTGATTGGAAGCAAAGTATACAGAGGTGAAAGAGATTTGTCAATTATGCAGGAAAAGAAAAGATCTCTGCACTCTCTACACTTGCTACTCTGCACTCTTACTCTCAATACTTCAATTTTGACACCACAAATGTAGGCATTTCCTCATACACCGAATCTTCAATCCCAGCTGGATGCTGTAGAATCCTGTGCAATCCTCATGCTAACGATGTTTGCTGCAGACCTCACGGGTGACAGGCTGGTCTTAGGTTTAAGTTGTAATTTGTTCTATTATCTAGTTTAGGGACTTAGCATTTCTATAAGGGAAATCTTGCATGCTCTTTAAATTGTATCCACAGTACTTGAAAAGTCTTCAAGCATCCTTACCACATTTCTCCTCCCTTGAGGTTTTCAATGGCTGATGACGGATTTAGTTAACATAGGAGATATTTAGGGTAAGAATACAAAGGCACATGTTTTATGAAGACATATGCAATAGACTTCAATCAAATATTTATAGAACAAATTCATGTGCTGTCACCACTGAGAATGACACAAACTTATATGTATGCATGAATTTTCATTTTTACTTTAAAAGTTCATGTTATGTGCATATTTCCTAAATTATAAGCTTTGAAATCTTCATTAACATGTCTTCTAATGCTTGTAAACATTTACCTATTTATATTTCATGTATCTAGTAAATTAATTTTCAAAATAAAGGTATTGATGTGCTCTTATGAGTAATTTATTGGTTAAAAAGTAGTTACTTTGAAAATGTTTTTTGTTTTGATTTGTTTTGTTTTGGTACCTAGCATTGACTAATCAAACTCATGACTTTGCTTTTGCCAAGGAGGCACCTGTGCACTGAGGTAAATTCCCAGCCACCTTGAAAATGTATATTGTTATGTAAAGAAATGTTTGAATAATATGCTTTTTAGTTGAAGGATATTTGGTGTAATCTTGGGAACAAAACATCTTAACTAAATTTCATTTTTAAAATCAGATATTTTCTGATTCATGTATCAGAGAAAAGTTGATATCCTTGTGGGAAATGGCAATATTAAATAACAATCCAATTTATGTAAGACATATTTTCACATTGTAAGACATTCACAATAAACTATAGCTTTGTACAAACGTACTGTGTATAGGACATTTACATATGTCACACTCATTCCTCATAGGGATTTTTATTCTCTATATAGCACTTTTAAAAACTGAGGCTCAAAAATATAAGAGACTCCCATAGAGCCAATGAGTTCATAGATGACCGAGCACGGATGTGACTCAGGGTGCACAGCTGTCATTCATGACTTTTTTTTTACACCATAATCTTTGGATTATTCACAGAGGAATATAGATAAAATGTAGCACCAGAATACTGCACAAAGGCACAAGCAGTTCAGACAAGAAATTGATAATAGTTGAACAAATCAGTCACAAATCTTCCAAGATTTGTAGATCTTGTTTAATTGAGAGCAAGGTTGTACATAAACTCAATTTTCTAACTTCAAAGCAGTTTTGCTGCATCTACACAGTCTATTAACATGATAGCCAGTGATTAATTCAGTTAAAAAAAATTTTATGGAATTCTTAATATACGCTTGAACTGATATCAGCCAATGAAACCTGGTTTGTGTATTCAAGTGTATCGTAAGCTAAAACAGAGAAAGAGCGTGTGTTCAAATTATAGTCAATGTCACAAATATTAAAAAAGACATATATATATATAGACACAAACACATGCTTTATACATATATCTTAATAAAATTATTAGATAATTTAATGAATGCCCTTATCTCCAACCAATGACAGACTGAAAATATTTGAGAAATGTATTCTTATTAACTACTTTTTATTGGTACGTGGTATTTATTCTATATAGTAAATAACTTCATCATGGGGAGCTGATACACATATATACCACATCCTAAGATTTTTATTTTCCTTTCCACTCCATTTTTACTATCCTCTAAATAATACTATTTAATAAATATTTCCATATCACTCTCAGTGATTAGGTATTGTAAGTCATAGTAAGGTGGCTTAAAACATACAGGTAATGGAAATAGACTGTATGCTTGTAGAACTCCATTTTAAATAAGAATCATAAATACTGGAAGGTTTTCATATCTCCAGGGTTCCTAAGATGAAACCATTAGAAATACTGAGAAAAGACTGTACGTAATTTTCTATAATACAATAGGATTTATTGTGACATGGTTCATATTTTCATCTTTACATTATTGACAGTTGGATTTGTCATTTAAAAAATGCCAGCATTTTTTTGTGATTGAAAATGCTATTGCCATTCTCATGAAGAAATAATTAAATTTTTTAAGATACTGCATTAATTATCATTCAATATGCTTAAACAATCTTTGCTTCAACATTGCTAAAGCATTTGCAAGTCACACTTCGAAACAGAAGTCTTCAGAACATGGAGTATTTCTTACTGTCTGACAACAGTTGCACTAACCAGTAAACATTTATATTTCCACAGGGTGCTCTTAGCTTTCCATGCTTGCCACCTAGAGGTGTATGATTTTAGAAATCATGCCCTGCTTCCTGCCTCCTAGCCTTTTTATCTATTCATTCTGTGTTATTGATCCTTTACAAAATTGTCAGGTCAATACCTTGCTATTACCCAAATGGTAGATGATTGTTGAATAAAACATTCAAATAACATAAATATAATATTTTGGCTTTATAATGGATATTATTTAACAGATTTACCATCAAAAGGATTCATGTTTCCATGGCTTTTCCAGTGGTACTGCTAGCTTTGCAGAAAAACTTTCCTACCACTTTTATCAATTTCACTTGTAGGTTTATAGACAAACCAGCCAAATAAATTTGAAAACAGAATCTTTGCTTATGAAACATCACCTGTTTTCTCAGTAGTGTTTCTAATATGTGGATTAAATTCCCATTTGAATAGCACCATTTCCTATAGAATATACAGGTGACAAATCATTTTTCAAAGAACAAATTACCAAGGTATATGATTTTTTTTTTTCTCAGCCCAGAATATCCTGATTACTTTCTCACTGTTTCTGGTTTGTAAATGCCCTGGAGTAAATGTTTATGTGAACATGAATTCCTGTTGGAAATTAGTGGAAAATGATAAAAACAAAAATTAAAATATTAATCAGATGATAATTGTGACAATTCACACAAGAAAAAGGAACATAAAAGCTGGGAAGTGTTCTGATACTGTAATAAAAGGTCTAAGCCGGGGTAATTTATAAAGAATAGCAATTTAAGCTTGGTAGTTGTAGTGGCTGAAAAGTTCAAAATCAGGGCATCTCTGTCTGGTGATGGCTGTTTTCTGTTTCTAAGATGACACTTTCTGGATGTGTCCTTACATGACAGAATAGATCAAAGAGCAAAAGGCACTTGGACATCCTCTTTAACCTCTTACATAAAACTCATAATCTCTTCCTCAGGTCAATGACATTATGACTTAATCCTTTCTCTCATACATTTCAGTTTTACCAAACTGGACATTAGGTTCCAACATGTGACTTTTAGAGGGTCATACACAGGAACCACAGCATCACTTCAAACAGCACAATGTCACTCAGCAAATACTTGCAGACCACATACCCTGCATTACTCTAAATGTTCGAGATGCCCAAGTCAAATGCAAACACAAATGTAGATAATAAAAGAAATCATCGCATTCAAGGCAATTATATTCCCACAGAAGTTGATACACAATATATGAAATAATTTACTTAGATAATATATAATAGCAAGAAAATAAAAAGAAGCCTTAAAATATCAACATTCAACCAAGACTAATGAAGTGGTGAGAATTTAAAAAGGCAATTCTGTTTCATGAGACAGAGGAAAAGCATTCCAGGCAGAGAAAATTGAAAAACTCGGGGTGAAACTCACAAGTTGGAAAAGCAAGTAATCAAAATATATAACATACAATTAAAAAGGAGGGAACTGTAAGAGTCTAATTCATGTTTTGGGGAGCAAAGAAGTAAATTACTGTGAGCTTGGTTTTCTATGATTAAAGAGATTTAGATTACATCTAAGTATGCAGTCACTGAAAAGCAGAATTTTACTTGTATGTTTAAGGTCAAAATATAAGAAAATGTTAACAATGCATGTATTGTGATCAGGGTTTGTAAGTGACTAGATTTAATAAAGGACACAAAATTTATAGAATTATTCTATAATATTCATCCAAAAGGTCAAATGTGGAAGAGTGCAAGCAGTCTGTTCATGTACACTAAAGACACAAAAACAAGGCCACCCTGGATCCCATGGCAATGTCTGCGCAAGTCCAGCTGAAGGCCTACAGTCCATGGCAATGCCCTCCACAAGTCCAGCCGGAGGCCCAGAGCCCATGACAATTCCTCCTTCAAGTCTGTATTAAGGATCTGCTCTGTGAAGGCGCAAAGGTCCATCGTGGACACTGAAGAATCTATGCATGGGCGACGAAGCATCTGCGCCATTAGGCTGAAGGATCTGCGCGGGAGCCAGGAAGCCACACTCGAAGTAGACCAGAGCTCCGCTGAGGAGAACCGCAGCCATCCTCAGCGGCAGCGAGGACCTGAGCTCCTCCGACAAGGAGAACAGCTGAGCTCGGAGCAGGAAAACCATGGGAAAGGCTTCTGCAGGAGGGTCAACAGCACATCCTTTTCCTCTCGGTTCTCTTTTTACGGTGTTGGCAACAGTCCTCAGGCGGGCCTTCCGCACCCAGTACCATGCTGATTCAGTTAGCTGGGCATTACAGCTTGACCATGAGTCAGTCCACCACACCCTGTCAACCAACTAACAAAACACTGTGCGTCCCTGGAAAGACGCTTTACCTTCCTCCACCGCTGAAAAGCACATATCCCTAGAAAAACAGAGCAACAAAGTAAAATGCAATTTGTTCTTAGCACATATGGCTTGAAAAACAATTTTAAAAATTTCTGCCACTTTGGAAAGAAGGACATGAGAACAAATTAGTCTATGTATAGGTTTTCTGTATAACAAATGAGAACATAGATGTTTCTAAAGTGAATCAGCTTTGGGTATTTGGTTTATTCTTCAGTAATAAAAAAAATTAAACAGCTACTTTTTCTGAGGCACTAAATGACAGTTATATATCATCTAAATTGTAAATAACTTCTTTAATAAACATTGTATTTCAAGGCTGGGTTTTAGGTAGTGGCATAAGCACTTGCCTGGCAAGCACATGGTCGTGAACTCTTTCCCCAGTACCAACAGCAACAACAAAAAAAGCAAAATAAAACAAAACAAAATACCAATGTGTTTTAGGGAAAATTTTATACCTATACCTGCTGCTAGAGTGCCTACGTGACATGGATTTTTAAAAAGAAGATGCATAAAATAAATATTATGCTCAGTAAGAAAATAGTACTTTTCTAGTTAGTCCTAGTTTACATTTACTTCGGTTGAAATAAATATAATAAATAACTTTTCTATTTAAAGAGTCATGTTTTAAATAATATCATATAGATAGATTTTACATCCTAATATAATAAAAAATTCTTTCATGTTCACTGATAGGCTTTATGCATTAGACTGTAAAATATTAAAATAATACATCTAACCCATGTACTGAGAGTCACTGATTCTAACTCAGTTGGACATTAGAGAGATGATATTGGATGGCTAAATTCAATCAGTGGACCTTCCTCCTCTCTTTTTCTGATCCCTACTTGGTAATAGTAAAATTTTCGTGCCAGAGAAGTAAAATACTCTTTATTTATGTTAATCTTACCTCTTTTTATTTTTGAGTGGTCTTAAAGTTTATTTAAAACAGAGTGTATATCTGCAGTTCTGCTGCTGCTATGATGACAATATTGTTAATATACTTATGCAGGTAAATGAATAGCTCTTACATAAGTCATTTGAAATTTCACTTTCAAATTCATTGCCTTGTTGTTTTACTTTTTAAATTTTGTTATGAGTGTATGTTTGTAATAAAAAAAGGACATTTGTTTTGGGAAATTGATACATGTATACATCACATCGGGATCAATTTTACACTGCTCTCCCCGACTCCTTTTTCTCCCTCCTTTTCCAGATCCCTTTTCCATGTCGTATTTTCATTGCTGTGGTATACTGATGACACAGGGACACATGCTGGAATCTTCCTCTGTGATGGAAGTGTAGTCTGCCCTTCTGTTTCTGTCAATTCTCCCTTGACATCTTTGAGAGTATAATTTAGATGCATGTATTCTCATACTACTCCTAAAATGAAATTCCATAGAATGACTCATGTGTAGATACTTTTTACTTAAAATTCATGTTTGTATGATGTTAATATGAACACACAATCTTTTATTTGATTCAGTGTAACCTCATATACCCTTTCAGAACTTTTACCTTCAACGTTACCATATTCTTATGTGATCATACATTTAAATTCAACAAAAATGTCCTGTTTAACCATGCTGGTATTTCTTCAGTTTTCCTTCCTTCTGCCCTCCTGTGACCTTTCCTTCCAGCCTACCCATTCTCTTTCCCTTGCTCTTTTTTTATCTGTACTTTTCTTTTTGTCTTTTATCACTCACATTCTGAAATATTTTAGCTAAAACCAAATGGAAAATTCCAGTAAACAGTATGTGGCAGGGTGACTCACAGGACCATGTACTCATCCTTAAAATCTGTCAACACATGTGCACCACATGTCCAAGGGGAACTTGCAGATGTGATTAAATAGAAACCAGGAGATAGGAGGAGTTTCCGGTGTTAACATGGTGGTTCCATTTGAGTCACAAGAGTCTGCATTATAAAGTCAGGTGAAAGAGAAAGAATCAGAGAAGGTCCTCTTTGTCCATAGGCCCATCCACTTATTGTAACCCACTGGTGCTGGGCTCCTCCATATATATTATTCTTTGTACAGCCTCCCCCTAAATTAGAGCTCTGGAATGCATAAGAAACTTTTGACAATGTGTAAGCTGGGTGTTGGTGGTGAACATACAGATCCAGTATGTGACATGTGTCACATCAGTCTTTCATTGGAAACAAAATTCTTATACTCAGTATCATACTGTAGGAAATGTAAGTGAAGTTTTTGAATTTTTGAAAAGGAAATATGTTCTTATTATTGTGGCAAGGAAGAATATTAGCCTTGTGGTCTTGCAGAGGATTGTCCTGGCAAGATCTACACAAAAAGGTGTTATGGTTTGAATACTAATGCCTCACTAAACCTCATATGTTCAAAACTTGACGACCAGGTGATGGTCCTCTTTGGGAAGGCTGAAAACGCTAGGAAGCCAGGTCTAGTTGGAGGCTTAGCTAAGTGTGGATGCATCTTTGAAGGGTATGTTTGCTCCTCATCTCTTCATTTTGCATTCTGTCCTTCCTGAGGTAAGCAGCATTGTTCCACCACATCTCCATAATATTGTGCCTCACCACAGCACACAATCGCTGGAGTCTAGTGACCCTTAACTAAGTGGATACATCTCTGAAATTGTGAGCCAAAAGAAATCCTTCATACTGTATACTGATTTTCCCAGGAATTTTTACATACAAAAATTTGACTGACACAAAACGATGTGATTATATCTGAAAAAACTGCATTTCCTTTCCTTCCTTTTCCAGCCTTTTTTAAAAGTAACAACCAAAAAGGTATTTCTTCACATCTTCTCTTGCAGTAGAAGACTCTCTGAAGTCCTATACTTTCCAGGTTGTTTAATACATTCAAATAGCAATGAAAACAGAGCAAAGAGAAAAGAATAAACCATGCCACAACTACTCCCAAGAATCTGAAACTAACATGTTTGGTTCTTAATAAATATTTGACTTTTAGAATTCTGAGAAATCTTCTTTTTTCTAAAGATGGTTCAAACAACAGCATCATTTTTAACCTATTTATCACCTGGATTACAGTATGTACCCAGAATGCTAGGCTTAAATTCATATTAAACCAGGGACATGTTCATTATCAGTCAAATGCCGTTCTCCAATTAAGGATGGAATGTCTTTTATTTGATAGTTAAAGCATCTAAAACCAGGTTAGACCTTGGTATTTCTTAGAATAAAAGCTAATTTTTTAAACATCTTCCTCTTAATTTTATTTTAAAGGTTGTTGAATTTCATTGAAAGACATTAAGTGACATAATCATACCTGCAAATTCAAAACTCGCTATCAGTAAGTTGGAGGGTATTACAGGTTTAAGATCAATGCAGGGACAATAAAATTAATTTGATGCTAGATTAGTGACTGAGAAAGGAAGTAAGACTCTGATTGTAGACTTGATCTCCTAATGGAAAGAAAAGGTGATTTTGAGAGATAATTCTGTTATAATTATGATAAAAATGAGCAGTGGAAGTCAGATAATTCCTTGGATTTTATATCAACATGCGCAGTCTTAACTCTGTGTTGGAAAATACAGTTAAATCAGCATACATAAGTCTGATGGAGCAATTTCCCAGCAAATAATTCTTTAAGGATTTGTCTTCTTTTGTGTAGCCCCAATCTTGTCATCATTTTTCTCCTTCACTTTTCATCACAAGCATTAGTGTGTCTGACGTGGTCTAGGTCAGTGGTAGTGAACCGATGGCACGTACGCTGCATTTGACCATCTCAGGAGGCTTTAAAAGGCTCCCAATCACTGGCCTAGGGGAGAAGGAACTTCAGTCCCCCTCTGCTTCCTGTACTTTCATATTTACCTTCAGGTTTGCACAATTGGCTGCAGAGAAATCGGACTAGGAGCTGTCTACAAATGGAAGAAAATGATGAATGTCAGGTGGAGACTTTTTCCTCATGCTCTATGTATTTGTCCTTGACTGCATGTAGATACAGTGACAGCTCAAGTTTTACATGAATGGCACTTAAAATATATATTTGAAAATATAAAAATGTTTGAGAGCCTTAAAGGAAATGGACATATATCTGAATATATCTATATTTATTGAATGACACTCAGAATGTTTTCCTGTAAAGCCAATTATATGGGGCAAAAAAAAAAAAGAGTTGTGATTTTTTTCTGAATTTGATGCAAGCAAGTTTAGTAACTGTATATTATAATTTCAATAAGATATATCCTCTATAGCTCTTGTTGTAATATGATTGTTGTAATTTCTGATATTTAAGATAGATGCCTTTAAGAATCCATTGAAGAAAAGGAGGAATATATCACATGCATTTTATTAGTCAAAAGTTGGGAGGAGTTTTATATTTTACTTTTAGAGGAAGCATAATTTGATGACATTTCAGTGTTCCTTATATTTAGGACTTTGTCATGAAAATTGCCCTATTTTCTCTGCACATTAAATGATCTTTCAGAGAAAACATAAAATATCCCTGGAAAAGTTCCCAGGTGCTGTTAAATAACTTTATTCTGACTTGTAATTTGTATATCATTTTCTCTCACACGCTGCTGTGTGTGTAATTGATGGGGCTATTCATTCTCTGTTGTAGGCTTCTTGTCTCTGAAAACTTCTAGATGAACTGGCTTGTGATTCTCATTATATTGAGACTTTCTCTGTCATTTGAAACAAGTTCTATAAATCATATTATGCCTACACAAGAGCACTGCTATTGTGGATTCAGCTTGTTTTGTGTTTGAGGCTTCTTCAGAAGGTCCAAAAGAAATGTAAGTAATGGACACTGACCAATGTATCTCCATATCCATCTTCTGAAGGTGACACCAGGGGATTTATTTACATTTTTATAACTTCCCCAGAAATGTTATTTGTTTAAGGACACTTTCATAGGGCTGGGGGTTTGCTCAGCGGCGTTAAGTGGCTGCTTGGCAAACGCAAGGTTGTGAGTTCGATCCCTGGCACCAAGAAAAAAAAAGAAGAAAAAAAAGGACATATTCATACATTTATAATTGCCTTATTATTATGAATTAATCTTCCAGAATTATATGTGGCTGTCAGACATTTTAATAACTATCATTTTTGAAAAAATAAAAATTTTTATTTTTCTGTCTGATATGTGGCTATCACACATTATACTATTTATCATTTTTGAAAAAATAAAAAATATTTATTTTTCTGTCCTTTAAGAAGTGATTTTAATTGTGCTATGATTGCCACAATCTGCTGAAATGGTGTCAGTTTTAAGAATTATCTTTCAATTTATTTAAAATCTTATATATTTATAAAATTGCATTTTGTTAAATTCTTATTTTTCTAGTGAAACATTAACCATGATTTCATTGGTTTCACAAACACTTATTTTATTATTTATATTTTTACAATTCATGTTACTATAGCTGTAATACATTTTAATGCATGTATATATGAAAGAATCATAGGATTTATTCTCTCTTCTTACATTAAACAGGTTAGACAGAGGATAAATATTTTGAATAGTAAGTATCTACTTCAAAAATTTAACAAATTCCTAAAACAAAGGATAACTTAGATTCTATAGAGAGGGTATGGAGAAGTTGGTTAATAAGTACAATGGTATATTTAGATAACAGAAATAATTCTTGTGCCTGAAGGGGCAATAAAACATATAAATAATGATAATGTGTTATATACAACAAAAGAGTTGACAGAGAAGATTTTTAAATAAAGTTAGCATTGAAAAATGATGAAAGTTTAAGATGATATACAAGTTTACTGCCCTGCTATGATGTTATCCAATATTTTCATGAAAGGAAACATCATATTGTATCCCCAAAATTTAAAAATATTCCAATAAAAATGAAATTTGAAAAGAATATCAAAAATAAGTCATGTGGTGGAGGAGCCCACCAAGAAGCCGAGTAGCAGCCTTTCTGGTGAGCTGTCCAAGCCATGTGCGGCCCAGGAAGAGAGAAGCCAGACGGCAGCTCCTGTGATCCTATTGGCCTGGGCTGAGAATCAAGAACCTCCCCGTACGCCCCTCCCTCCCTGCCCTGTAGGTAACTGGCCGCTTCAGAAGACAGGCTGAGTTGATAGCCACTGAGGTGCAAAAGCAACTGAACACTCGGATTGTTTGGTTGATTGCACGTCTGGGGCTGGCAGTCTGAGCATCCATTGGGGTATGACAGTATGCAATACAGCAAATATGGGGGATTTCCTTCGGTCTTGTCTTTGAAATCCAATCCTTTTATCACTGTTTTGTTTTGTTCCAATTAACTGTTTTTGCTTTATTCAATGGTCTGTTTTTATTGGTTTCATTCTGTTTTGTTTTGGTTCGATTTTGCTGTACCTGATGGAACCCACAACTGTTTTAAAGATAACAAGATATGCTATGGTAGCCACTGTTGTTTTATCCAGTTCTGTGCCAATATTGCTGCTTTGTTCTCATTGGGTTTGTTCTGTTTTGTTGTGCTGTGTTTTATTATCTGTAAAATAAAAAAGAAACAGGTAATGTGACTCCTTATTAACATAATTCTAGTAGATGCTATTATTTAAGTTATGAAATGAACTTTGAAAAAAGTCTTGTTAACATTTTCTGGGACATTGTACAATAAAGGATTTATATTGGATATCATCAATACATGATACAGAGATTTCAATTGAATACATTACTAAAGCTAAAAGTAGGAAAAATTATAATTCAATTCTTAAAATTGTAGTGATTTTTACAATATGTATTAGGAAACATTTCTCAACTTCATTTATTGAAATATTTGAAATGTTTTCAACAAATATTTCAATGATTCATCTGGAAAAACCAATATATTAAAGATATTCAGTTTTATATGAAAAAACTTCAGCAGAGATATTAGGTAATGTCTATATATTTATTTAATATTTTAATGGTAGGATTATAATGTTATTTATTCTGCCTGAGTCCTATATTCTAGACTCTCATTTATGTGCTTCACTCTGAAATGTTTTAAACATTCAATAAATGAAGTATGCTTTAAGCATGATGTTGTTACCATGTAACACTATTTTCAGATGTCACAAGTATCTTTGGTAGGCTTTGAAGATATTATATAAAAAATAGAGAGAATTCAATCTGATTCTACTTTTATCAGAACTTATAACATAGTGATGAATGTAGAAAATTGAAGAGGTATTGTAGTGTTCTTTTACCAGTATAAAATTTAAAAAATATTAGTAATTTAATGTAAGAGAAATCTGCTCCCTGCTGTCATGGATGTTTAAAATTCAAAATCAGATTTACTAGGCTAGAATGAAAATGCCAGAAGAAGCATGTAGTAGCCCTTGGCTTGGCACTCCTGCTTTCTTCAAATATATTAGCTCAACCTCTTAACTCAGCTTAGGTTTACGCTATCATCTAAGGTGAATTCCAGTCACTCTTATAAATGTAATTGTGATCATAACATAGCTACTTTAATAATTCAGGGTTACTTCTCCCTCTCAAAGACTTAACAATGACATAAGAAAATAACTTTGGCCATATGCAAATTCTTCAAATTATCACTTGTGTATAAAAACACACATGAAGATACACATAAAGTATAGGCACAAGTATAAGTACACGTGTATTAGCTTGAATTTCATCACTAGGCGACAATATATGGTATCTATAATTTTGAAGTGGAGAGGATTAATTTGGCTCATGGCTTCATCAGATTTAGTGCATGGTTGGCTTGTTCCAAGTCTAGAAAATCACTGTTATAAGAATGCTTAGTTCAAGGAGGCTGAGAAGCAATTATGGAAAAAAAAAAAAACAGAAGAAAAGGCAATGAATCAGATATAGAGTACACAGACCACATGGTCATCCCTCCATTAACCAGCTAGACACACAGAGAAGCATGATTTTTCCAGTCCATTGGCGGCTTTGGAGTCAATCAACTTGATAATCTGTTTAACCATCACAATTTAATCTCTTGACAATGTGATATCCAAACACATCTCCTTATACCATTTAATCTCCAAATTAACACAATGTAAGAATTCCACCTAACAGGATACAACTATCCCACGTAAAACTGAAGCACAATAAACCATTTGACAAAATCTTAATTATACCTACACTGTTAAAAAAAAAAAGTCTAAGTTAAAGTCCTCTTTGAGACACAGGGAAAACTCTTAGATCTGAACCTTTGTAAAAATAAAACAACAACAAACAAAAACACCAGCCAATATTCAATAGTACAAGATAAACACTTACAGCTGGAAAAAATGAAATAGCATAGAAAAAAGTTAGATCAAATGAAGTTTAAAATCTAGGAGTGTAAATATGAAACCCTACTGCTCCATTTGTGGCATCAGAGACCTGCTGTTCAGATGTGTGTTCCACAGTGACTGTCCAGCCACAACTCAAAGGTCCTACCTCCAAAAGGCTTTCCTCCTTTTTCTGGCTCCACTATTCTCCTAGAATGTTCTTTAGCAGACATTCTGTATGGTGCTGGCATCTTTGACCTCCTACGAGCTCTAATAAAACTTTAGCTTCCTTCCTACAGCTTGTTGCAATGCCTTAGCGGCTTCTTGACTGGTCTCCAATGACTCACTCTGAAATTTGGGTAGAAACCTAACTGACACTAAGCTATGGATTGAGCCAGAATCATGTGGAAGACACACAGGGAGGCACACAACAGCCAAGCATCGACCGTAGTTTCACTGGCTTTCTTAAAGCTCAGATGCCTGAGCACAGTGCATTGAGTACTGGGGAACATTCCATGGGAAGCCTTCTTAAGGCGCTATCTCAGGGACTCTTTTATAACAGAACATCGACAACTTTGTAGCCCATAATCTATGAAGGATAGGTTCTTGCTAGTTTTTGAGATGCCTTCAAGGCATCTTTCTTCTTGTCCCTGGACAGATTACTGAGTTCAGTAACAACAGTTTCTTTGGTTCTAATTTAATATACAATTTGTTTAGGATTAAATTTAAGTTTTCTAATGTTTCTGCTCTCCCTTATCCTGTCAGTGTAGCTAAAAGCAATCAGCAGTATCAATGCCATAGCTTGAACTCTGTGTTGCCTCAAAATGTCTTTTACCAGGTGGACTATTCTACTGCCCTTAATCTCAGCCCCCTGCTAAGTCTTGGGATATGAGCAAATGATAGACATTTTCTTTTGTCAGATTGTAACACGCACGACACTGGTTCAGTTTCCAGTTGAATTCTTGTTCCTAAAAGAATGACCTTAAGAATGGCCTGCACTGTTCCTAGGTCTATCAGTATTCTGTTTTGTACTTTGACCTGAATCACTCATCATGCACTTCTTACAGCATTCTAGGAATGATCTAACATCTCCAAATCTTTCCCAATTCCTCCGACAGAACACCTCCAAGGCTTGATGTCAATATGTTCAGGTAGAGCGTGGCAGTCACCTGACTTCTCTCTGGTACTGGTTTTCTAGAGTAGCTGTTTATAGTCATAACACAGTAAAAATGCCAGTAATGTAAAGAAGTAGATTCTAATTAGCCTTCTGCTTTCTGGAAATTTGGTTCACGGTTGGCTCACTTCAAGACAAAATCATGGTAAGAAGGGCTACACAGAGTACGATCTTAGTTCATGGTAGCTGAGAAGTAGAACGGTGGAAGAAAGGCAGACAAGTGCTCGTAGACAGATACAGATCCTCAGATCCCACCTTCATGAGTCTCCTCTCACATACATATGTAGCACAGGATATGTGATTATTTAAACATGTCCTTAAAATCTCTTGATTTGGAATATCATTTTCTATTCCTCTTCACTTGTGTTATTAAGTTAGCTCAATTTTTTTAATGGTATCGGGTATCAAACTCATCACCTTGCACTTGCCAGGCAGGCGCTTATTCTGCTGAGCTAAATCCCCAGCCCTCAAATCTTATTTGATATTCACCGCCATTGATTTATATATAGTCTCTATTTTTCAGACCTTGTATCATCTGAATGAATATATTGTACACACTGATGTCTAGCTCACCTGGGCTATTTTCTATTTTTGTATAAATCTTCCATTTGCTTTTATTTTATGACATTTAGAACTGCATGTTTTTTTCCTGTTTTATAAAGCCCAAACGAAATGCTAGTTGATTAAAGATGGATCCTTTACTTCATCAAATCGGAATTCATCTCCACCTTTTGAGACCTTGTTAACTATATATCTTTTTAAATAAGGTATTTACTTCCTATTACTGTTATATAATTATTTCTTATTAGCACATCAAAATATATCATTTTAAATGTATAACTTCTAATATTTTTACCTTAGTATTTTTCAGAGAACTGCTTTCAGTGTTTCAAAACTATGTAGTCACCAGTTAGATCAGAGTACTGAGTTAAGTTAAGGACTCTATAATTTCTTCCAAACTTTTTTTTGCCAACTAGTAACAGCTGAGTAAGTGTAGCAAAGTAAGGTAAGTCATTTCTACATAACACAAAGTATGTGAACACCAACAAACATAAGAAATATAATTAATAAAAACAGGTTACAGAGGTCATAATAAAATTATTGCTGATTAGTAGGGACTGGCAACATATTTATGTATGACACAGTTTTGTTACTGACAGTCCAGCAAAGGACAGCACAACTCCAGAAAAGTTTGCTTTAGTAGACCAGTTGACTTGACCTTTTCAAGGTACTCAACAGTTTGCTTCAGCAAAGTGATCTGGAGGAAGAATGAAGTTCCATGACAGAAATAATTCAGAATAATTCATAAATAATTCATTAATCCAAGGGCATAAAGAAAGATTAGAAACCAGAGGAAGAAATAAGACTGACACCTAACCCTCAGAGGGCAAAAATTCTCAATGTTTGCAGTATGTAGATAGAGTTCAAGACAAGTTGTTTCTGCCCATGTTAATGTGCTGCTACTTTACATATGTGTCCTCGGCTAAGGTCGGTGAGATAAAGAGCAGATCTGGGAGAGGCAGAAAGCTTCAGCAATCTTTCTGGAGATAGAGTACTGGGGATACAGTCCTCACCAGTACTGTATCCCAATCAATGGCACGATGAGCTTGGTATGTAAGATAACTTTGTTAAATTGTCAGGATACACCGATATCAAAAAAATTGGAAGTTTGAGTTAAGTCTAGTAAAACCAAGGGTCACAATGTTATTGATTTCCACATGTGAAAACATAAATATATTGAGCCAGAAAATCTAATTCGGAGACATAAGATTCTTGGAGTATATAAGCTGAACTTGTGTATATGTATTGTCATTTTATGTCTGGTTCATAGGTGGAAAATAAAAATATTACATCTCTAAATTAAATTTAATATTTATATAATATGTTCACAACACACAAGACACATAATCATGAATTTTCTTAGATTTTAATATCAAGAAGTTTAATGATCTGTCATCAAATTTCATTCATTGTGTTACAAATTTAATTTGCTATTCAACAATATTTTTAATCTCTCTATGTTCAGAGACAGTTTTTAAATGATATCAACTTATTCACAATTACAGGTGTACCTAGAGGTAAATATTGCCTAGCGAAGTACACTCCTTGTCTTCTTATGCCTGTAGATCTATAAGCAGAGATATGTAGTCATTTTTAAAATCAAAAAATTTTAATGATTTTATGGGAACATAAGCACAAATGTTTTTACCCACCCGGAGAATCATTTAAGTGAAGTGGTAATTTATATCTTTCAAACAGAAAGTTAATTTTATATCACATAGAATTACTATGACAAGAGTGAATCTATACATTTACTTTTGCTTAGTTTTAATGAGTCTAAAGTAGTAAATTGAACCTTTCCTTTCATCTTCTTCATAATGTTAATTATACACACACTATGTTTCACAAGTATGTGTACACTTATTATCCTGATTTGTTAATTTTCAAAATGTTCTCAGTGAAACTAAATCTCTTGATCTTCAAAAAGAACTTAAGTAGATAGAAATTATAAATGGGAGAGATGATTATTTGTCTCATTTTATTTCTATATCTTTAGTTTACCAGTCAAAAATAATGAAAGAGAAATAGTTGCGATTTTTAGCATAAGAAAATGTGTGACTAACCGTGATTGTTATATATCATCATACTAATTTTTATTTACTACTTTATGAGTATAAAGGAGATCCAGATTTTATTAAAGTAAATTTGTTTACATTTATTTCTCATGCATATAGCACTTGCAAATAAAAGGACCAAGAAAATTTTCACATTCAGTACCTTAATATTGAAAGTAAAATTTAAGACCTCACTAAGGAAACAAATGTTGTAAAATACTAGCAAACATAAATGACCCTATCATAACTACAAATAAATGAAGTGGTCTAATACTCATAAGTTACCTAGAGTTTCAAAAATATGTATAATTAATAATGTAGCAAAAGTATTCACCGTGTCAGGAAACTTGTGTTATATCTTAATAAAGTCAAGCTTGATAAAGCATAATCATTTAGATCATAAATGACAAAAAAGTATCTGTAATTCTATTCTCCAATAGAAGCAAACCAAATTATATCTATTAAATTTCTGGGCTGACCTGAAAACAGAACTATGCCAGCTGACTAGTTCCACAAGTTCTAGTGTAGTTGTCACCAAGGGTCCACTTGATAGTGAGGTTTCAGTATTTTTCGTGTATGATAAACTAACATGTCACAACAGACCTTAAAATATCTCTGGTAAAGTGAAGCAGATTTAATACCATCTAGGGCAGAGGCAGAAAGAGCCAAAGTGTCAAATCTCATATCAAAACAAAGCCTATCAGAACCTCAAAACTATTTGTTAAGAACAAAAACACTGACATTTCCCTTTTCACAATGGGACTGGAATTATCTGTGAATAAAAAACCACCTACATATAAGTATAAAGCAAGAAGAGTGACATGATGGATGAAAGAAACAGGATCAAAAATATATCATTCCACACAAAATGAATTAAAATGGATTGAAGATAAGGAGAACAAGAAGAGATGGTTGAAGTGTATCAGGCATTGAAGACAATTTTGATATAAAACACAGTATTAGATAATGGGCTGGCTGGACCCCAGAGGAGGGCTACTTTTCAATATTTTGCTTTCCTTTTCTGAGGCAGTGCCTCTCTTTTCCTTGAAACTTACCCTCTTCTTTGGTTTAAAGATTAATATTTTGAGTAATAATAAGAGTAATTCTTATATTTAGGTCAGCTTGGTCAAAATATAAAATGATAAAAAGCAAGTATAGCTGCCTAGATCTACAAAAAAAAGAAGGTTTTGAAAGTCTTCCAGATAAGTGACTATGTTTTAACCTAATACGGAATCAATTTTTCCTTAATATTCTAATGTAGAAAGTTGCACAGTAGTCACTCTAGGAAGTTTAACAGTCAGGTTAGGCTGTTCTTTCTTTATGCACATACCTTACTGAACATTTTTAAAATCCTGCTTTCAACATTTTCTTAAATTCATGCCCAGTAGATTCATACAAATTCCAAAAGCATTTTCCTCTGCATAGTGCTCCCATTTCCCAGGCCCTACACACTACTGACTGTTGACATATGGTGGACCAACTCATTGTTCTGCTCAGAATCCTAATTTATACACAGAACTTAAAGTGGGTTGTCCTCATTTCAAGTGGCCAGTTAGCAAAAGTTGAATTTGGAGAAAATGCTTTCTTATGTTTGTTTCTGAATTTTTTAAAACTTATTTTATTCTTTCAGCACTATGAATAGCTCATGGATACTTGCAGAAATATGCCCTAACCCTGAGTCTAAATTCTAAGTTTCTTAGAATGACATAAAAGCCATAATCTTGCCTTTGGCTAAAAAATCCAATTACATTTTGCTCATGACCTTACAATGTATGTTTTACTAATGGAAAATATTTTTAATTCTCTGCCAAAAAAAATGCTCTTTTATGAATATCTAGGCTGGAAAATTTCTCAGCGCGCTTCCTTCCGCTCTTATTCCTATATTGACAAGTTTGGAGATCACCACTAAAATTTCCACACTGAAAGAAACATATTACATTTGTGAAGTTATGAGCTGCATGTAGATATTAAAAGGTGAGTCATATCTCTCAGGGAATGAAATTTATATTTTAAAAATATACACACTTAAATAATCATATGTGTCTAGTGGAGCCTCATTAGTCAGTGAGACTCAAATCGTTTGATTAATGCTGAATTCAGTGAGAATTTTTTCCTGACAGACTTGGCAGCTCCCACGTAAAAATGACCTTGTCCTTTTTGCTTTTCTTCCTTTATATTGTCCAACTATGTTCTTGAACAATGTTTTTAGCTCCTTAGATTTTTGTTCTCCTTTGTATTTTAGTTTTCTAGTGCCTTTTTTTCTTAGGGAAAATATTTTGGCTTCTTAAGTTTTGGACATATCGATATATTCCTGGATGGCAATGGAGCTCCTATGCAAACAGGCAAGGACAGTAAAGGACGTAGTATCACGATAATCAGTGGTCACTGTGGTCAATGCCATTACCCATTTCTATAGTGAACACACTTCCACTTCTCATCTGAAACCCCTGAACAAAAGTATTGCTCCTGTATGAATTCTGGTTTGATACAAACAAATATTTATTTTGTGTAGCAGGATATTATAATTTGTTTTTTAAATCCTGAAATCACTATTATGGTCCTTAATATCTTGCCCTGCTATCTTACATAGTCAGCTCATTAATCAAGGAGCTCTGTCTTGTCACAGGGAATGAAGGCACCTTTGGAGATTAAATTCATTAAATTCATTGAAAGAAGAATGTGAGAACCAAGGGATGGATGCCTATAGGGGGAGCCAGATCTTGGTTCCAACCACTCCAAATAAACACAAAACTACCTTAGGAAAAAATGTGAATCTGACTCAAAACAGTGCTTTAAATTAATGCTAAATTAAAATCAGGTCACTAGAGGCAAAGTCTAAGAGTGGATAAATGTGTGCAATATAGGAAGGAAGTGTGTTCATAATATTTTATGAAATGAAATTAAAACTGAAAAAAGTGAAATTTGTCTCCATGGGATAAAGTCATCATGTAACATCTTACAAAAATAGCACTTAACTTATATTTGAAATATCACTTTTTTTTGCATTATTATTGCCTCCTCCACAAAAATGTAAGTACCATGAAGAAAGAAACTTTTCTCTCTAACTGATCTCATGTCTCCAGTAGGGCTAAAACTCTCTGAGTGAAGAAAGAACTCAAGGATTCAGTGTACATAGAGACATTGATTATGTGTAAACAACTCCAGGAATTATGGAATTTTAAGTAGAAAAATCTCAGATACTACTGTTCTATAAAAATTATTGAAACAGTAGATTTTAGGAGATATTTCATGCTACAGATATATTACTTTTTAAAAAACTAAATCATACAAATGAAACAACATGTCCAAGACATGTATTGTCTAATATACAACAAACAAATCTCAGCTTGGTGAGGACATCATATTGACATACATAGGAGAAAAACACGTTGTAATTATGCATTACTGTACTTCACCTGCTCTACAAATGAAAGTGGAAATATGTTTGTGGGAAAATTGTGTATTTGAAGAAAGAGTTTCTGCTAATATAAAAAGATTTAAGCAAAGTGAACATTAAGTTTATCAGTGAGTTTTACAGTGACAGAAATAATGACTAAGAGCTAGGGCAATGACTTGAACGAACTCCTGCAACCATGAGATGCTTTTATGATTTGTGTAACCCGCTTTACTCCTTACGTCTAAATTTTTCTATAATAAAGACACTTTGCCCCTTTTTTCTTCTAAAAATGAGTAATAAGTAGTAATTGGTGTTAGGTTTTATTTTAATCCTTCACATACCTGATAACCGACAAGGTGGAAGTCATTTAAACTTTATGAAAATTTGCTCATAATGGGATTTATTCTGAATTTTAGCTTCAGTTATTTTAATAAATGATCTTTTAAAATTTTTCACAATGTCTTCTAATTTAGGATTACATCTATTATTTCTTCCCATACTAAAAGTCAGCGATTTGTAGACAACATCTCAGTTGGGAAACAGAGGGTTGGTGAGGATGCAGTGAGATCATGGCATTTCTTTTTCCAAGGCTTTCTCTTTGGAGAAATGAAGCTCTGACAGAGGTATTAGAGGAACAGAATCAATATACAGTGCACCTTCATGAAGTCGCCATTCAGAGTTTGTGGCCTCAGTTGTGGCCACAACTGATTTTTCCTTATAACCTAGCTAATAATTGTTTGAGAAAATGAAGCAAATTCAAGGAAATTTCAGGTTTTTTTTTTTTTTT